>NW_004624799.1:248531-335500 GCF_000247695.1 Heterocephalus glaber | reverse complement strand
CTTAATTGACAGATTCAGTAGAGTAGCTGGATACAAGGTCAACACTCAAAAAACAATAGCCTTCTTGCACCCAAATAACAGACTCACTGACATAGAAATTTAGGAAACCATTCCTTTTACAATAGCATCCAAAAAAAATGAAATATCTAGGAATCAATCTAACAAAGGAAGCAAAAGACCTCTAAACTGAAAACTATAGCAATCTGAAAAAAGAGATAGAAGAAGATGTAAGAAAATGGAAAGACATCCCTTGGTCCTGGGTAGGAAGGACCAATATAAAGAAAATGGCCATACTTTCAAAACTACTGTATAGATTTAATGCAACGTGGATTGAATCAGTATGGAGATTCCTCAAAGAACTAGGACTGGAAGTCCCATTTGACCCAGCTATTCCTCTGCTGGGTATCTTCCCCAAAGAATTAAAAGAATCATACCACAGCAATAAATGTCCAACCATGTTTACAGTGGCACAGTTTGTAATAGCTAAAGCTTGGAAGCAGCCCAAATGCCCATCAACAAGAAACTGGACAATAAAAGAATTTAATAAAAAAAAGAAAAGAAACTGGACAAAGAAGATGTGGTTGTTTTATAAAATGGAGTACTACTCAACCATAAGGAAAGAGAAACTAGAGTCATTTATAGCTAAATGGATGCATACTGAGGCCATACGCTTAAGTGAAATAAATAGGACACACATGTGTAAATATGAATAGTTTCTCTAGTGTGAGAAACTGAAAGTATAAATAAGGGTTAAAATGATTAAAATGAATAATTGATAATTTGAAACAGGAAGAAAAGGTCCAAAGGTGTAGGGGTGATGGGAGGGGAAGGGGAAAGGAAAGAAGGGAAAGGAAAACTTATGGGAAAAGAATAAAATGGAAACAAAGTCTATGTAAATAGGGAAGGGTGGAGGGTGTGAAGGGCGCACAGGTAATGGGGAAAAAATAAGAACCAAGATATATCGTGTACAGGTACAAGCACCCAATGATGAATGTTAAAGTATTGTATACCTATTATGTACCAATAAAAGAACTTAAGAAAAAAAAAAAGGAAATGGGCTTCTGTTCTTTATTGATGGTTTTTGCTTTCCTTTAGCTCTTAAAAGTAATTATTAATATATTAACTACATGCCAAGCAAGGATGAAAGCACTAACTATAATTAACTCCTCAAATCTGTGAGTTGTGATTCTACTTCCTAGTGGGAACTCAGCAACTTACTAACATTAACAAATGCGGACCATCAACTTTGTATAATCAAATTATCACATAGCTATATGGGATGATTAAAAGATCTAGGATCAAAAAATTAGAGTTAATTTGTTTAATCATAACCAGCCCTAGTAAGAAGTGGAAGAAATACCTCAGGGAAACAGGTCAGAAAATAACAGATTATTCAGAAGATCACCACTCTAAGCCTTAGCTCAAGGACATTTGTTCCTACAGCAGGGATGCATTCTGTTATTCCAGTCTCCTAATTCTTGAATGTCAGAGTCTTTGACTAGAGGCTTAGGATCTATCTGAAATGAGGCCTGGCATAGGCTTGATATTAGTGTCCCTAAAGAGCAAAAGAAAGCCTCCATAAGGTGTAGGTGACTAATGGACCATCACATGTATCCCACCTAAAGGCTAAACATTGCAGTGAATTAAGTTTTTTAAGTTGCAGCCTTTAACTCCGACCATGAAGTGTGAGTGTGCTGTCTACTGGCTGAAAAAGTTCTGGATAGAGTAAATAATAACATAATCAAATATGAAATGGAAATGGTTACAATAGAAACATTTTATGATAAATATTTTAAAAATAAATATAAATAATTTAAAAATACATTTCTTGTAGGCTGCGGATTTAGCTTAGTGGTGTCTCTGACTGCCTCACAAGGGCAAGATCATGAGTTCCATCCCCGGTGCCACAAAAAAAACCAAACCAAAAATCATTTCTTGTAACTTCCTCTTGACCATACAAACTAGTAAGCCGAACAAAACATGGCTCAGTTTAGTTTTCTGACTTCATAAGTTTAATAATAATAATGCATATACCCAATGATGTAACTCTTACAAAATCCCTGAGCTACTGAATAAGGAATTGAGCCTCACAGAAGTCAGTGAGGAGGGTAGTTAAGAAGCAAAGCTATGATTCAGACTTAGATGTCTCTCAATTCCAAGCTAGTGCTCTCTAATATTCCCTTATTCTCCCTGTCCAATGATTTAAATGGACTGTTGCAAATTTGATTTAGGAATATAACCCTTTTCAGACAATTACATTCTGAACTATGGATTTAAAAAAAGCATGAAAATTTGATAAGTTGTATCTCTTCTCTCCCATAGAAAATGACAATAATGTGGGGGGATTTATAACAAACAGGAAAATATGGATAACAAAATGACAGATATATATTCTTTATTTTCTTTAGATTGGGAAGGAGGTTCATTTTCAATGGAAAAATGGAATGAGATGTTCTAAATTTGGCATTTCAAGCTCTCAAACTTGAAAAATAGCAACATTTCTAACCATTTGCTCATATTGCCTACAAATCTTGGTGGAAATCTTCCTATTATTATAACAATTTAATACATAAAGTATCACATTACCTTTTGATAAGAAAATGATTTATTGGTAGCAGTTTTTGTTTAAGATATTTTTACTTCTTTTCCACAACTTGTTAACTGTGGACATACTCCTATCAGTATATTTCATTCATTTTTTGTTATGTTAGTGTAGAATGGTGGTGATGTTTGCACCTCTTCCTTTGCCTAAGGTCAGGAAAAATTTTCCTAGGTAATTCATTTTTATCATTCCATTTTGAAGTATGTATGTTCATGTTTATAGCAGTAAGCTTTATTTCTGGCTTTCTGTCAGAATGTACAAATTAGAAACATACCTCAAAAATTCTTGAACATAATGGATCCATACCTTTTGCAAAATAAAATCAACACTTGATTTCCAAAATGGTGGTCTCATGTTTATTATTTTTAACTTCTTTATTTTAAATCATAGTCAGAGTCAATATTCAACATACTTAGAAGCTACTGAGACTTCATTTTCTTTTCCTTGACAGCCTTTCATTTTGCTCCAATTCCTATCTTTAACCTGGATCAGTCTTTTGATGTATCTTAACCCTACAAGTTATTAGATTTCTCACTGCAGACTTCGTGGGGAATTGTGTTAGTTATTTTTCTCTCATTGCTGAGACAAAATACCCAACACTCAAAGTTGAAGGGGAAAAGGTTTATTTAGCTTACAGTTTGCAAAGGTTTCAGTCCGTAGTTGGCTGCTCCAAGACAGGGACGGCAAACAGGCATTGCAGAGGAGAAACAACATGGCGTGCACAAGGTAGTAAAGGTAACAAGGGACCTTAATAGTGTCTTTCTGCTCCTTTTATCTCATCCAGACTGCTGAGATTAGGGTGGAACCAAGCCAATCACTCAGGTGGTTTGGTAACCATTTGCCCTTAATCCCAGCATCACACACTCTAGATTGAGTACCTCAGATAAAGCATGAAGCTTTGGAGGGACATCTAGACACACGCTATAACAGGAATGAAGGTATTTAACAGTTTCCTTATTCGACATCTCTGTTCCTCCAAGATTGCCTGTGACTTGCACTAAACACTTTACTACCCCTTCCTCAGACATAAAACCGAAATAGCATACTAATTTTAAACAATTTTAAGAATTGTTATAATTTTATTATTTAAGTTACCTAGAAATATAATAAAATTATCATTGGCTCTGTGTGCACTCTATTAATCATGATAACTCATGGATTCTTTCAGAATGAAAAAAATGTAGCCTAAAATTGTTCTCATATATCATGACTTTTTTATGAATTCAAATTTTAACAATTAATGAAGTTGACATAGGTTATGCATCTGTAGACATTTAATTAAAATTTAATTAAATATTTATTAATTTCCACTTTGCAGTTTTCATTTTGTGTTTTGGATCTGATGCTTTTCTCAGGTCTGACATTTTCTGGAGAATTGTAGATTTTAAGTTCATTGGCATTATGCCTTTGAGTGCTGGTGGATGAAATTATCACACAACTGGGAAAAGTCCTTCCAATATTCTCATTGTTTTAGGCTTAACCTTCAACTAGCATAATATATTCAAAAAACCAAAAGCTTGATAATTAGCAGTCTTGAAAACTGTGTGTGTGTGTGTGTGTGTGTGTGCATGCACATGTGTGTGTAATTCCATGTTGTCTTTCTCATGTGTGTCTCAAATTTTTATGGAAATATAAAAGAAAGTCATTTGCGAGGTTTCTACTTTAAAGAAATAATGATTTTCTTTATATTGAATGCCTCCATGTCAACCAGTAAATATTGCTGCCCTGAGCAGATTTCACAAGCCCCTTTTCTCAAAATCTTGGGGCCAGGCATTACCGGGAAAAATGCCTCTGCCACAGGAGGAGAGAGACCAGCAGTTTGACCCTCAAAAGCTGCAGTCTCTACATCTAAAAATTAGCCAGAATTTGATCATTTCTCACTACCTTCCCTGCTAGCCCTTGTCCAGGCCCATGGTCTCTGGCTCTTACTACTTCACTTGGCCTCGGACCTGGTCTCCTGCTCAGTCCCACAATCCCTGCTGTCCTTCAGTCAGTTCTCAGCACAGCAGGAAGAATAATGTGGTACAAGCAGCAGTCACATCATGTTGCTCCTTGTCACTCACCTCTAACATCTCCATCTCCCTCAACAAAAAAGCCAAAGTCCTCACACAGGCCTACACATTTCCCCAAATCTATGCCTGCCTCCTTCATTTTTTTTTTTTTTTTTTTTTACCTTTTCTCCTGCTTCTTTCATTTTGATTCATTTCATTCCAGCTGCACTGGCCCCTGGGTTATTCCTGGAATATCAAACTTCTTCTCTGGCCTCCAACTTGCTCCTCCTTCTGCTTGCTACCATTTTATTCTGAAGGTCAAGACAGATCCTACTTTCACATAGTCTTAGATCCCTTCTTGGTGCTTTGTATTATTGTTTTGTTTTCACTCTTCTGTGCTAATCACCATTAAAGTGATTATACAACTGATTCATTGATCATGTTTGTTGCCTATTTCCTCCACTAGAATATTAACTCCACGAGGGCATTTTCCTTTTTTCCCCTCTACTGTAAATACTGGACATTAGTGCCAATGCTGACTTCTTTTTGCTGTTGCATTAATATTTGTATAATGAATGGGTACATAATGCTATGCTCCTTCCTAACGGGTGTGATGAGAAGACTTGCATGATATTTTCAAGCAGTTATTCAGGGTTTCACCAACTCAAGACATTTCTCCTAATCCAGTTTCTGTCCACAGGAAGCACTCAGACTCATTTGTGAGGCCATTTAGGGAAGAATGTTCTTCCCCTGGCTTTCGTTTTCTACCTGGAGAAAGTTTATGTGTCTTCTTCCTTGCAGGCATATTGCCTTGTAAGCACTCAGGCTACAAGTGATCTTGCTGGGTGTTGTGTTGGTCATCTCTGTTGTGATGCTTATAATAGAATAATATTTAAAAAAGAAAGAGGCCTGGGAGACAAGACTTGGTTTCTTCTAGTCATGTCTTCTCTGTCTTTGAAAGAAAGGATACAACAGAAGGCTGTCTGCTTCTCATTCTAGATTCTTGTCTTCAGTAACTTCAGCATGTGAGAGGATTTACTGAAATGCTTTTCTCAAAGACAATGTGCCTCAAGAGCCACTACCTTAAGAAGTGTGAAAAATAGGTATTTTTTTCATCTCATAAAGTGGTGGATAATTTTTATTAATCCTAAATCTTCTTACTTCTTGGGGCTTGACAATTTACAGAGGGTGGTATGAGTTGGTTACAGTGATCATATGCCATGAAACTTAACTGAAAGGACATTTTAGGACAAAACAGGATTCTGCTAGGTGACCTTTGGCCAGATGTTGGGGTAGGGAGTGAGCATCTGCTCATTTTCCTCTTCCCTAAACCCTTGTCTTTGGAGCACTAAACTCCAAGGGTGAGCATCCCTTCCCATTTCTCAAGCCTGTACCACTGCAGCAAAGGAGTAGATCTTATTGTTTGTAGAAAGCACATTTAATCTTCTCATCTCTAGCCTCCTGTGTGTCCGCACAATGGTAATTCTGCCAGTCCAGTGACATTTTCTTCCATCAATGTATCCATAGTACACCTAAGTCTCTCACACAGGCTCTGACCCTATGAGTCAGGCCCTTAAGGAACTTTCCTTACCCCTGTGTACCAGTAGGGTTCTTGTAATTTTCAAAACTTCTCTCCTGCTCAGATTTATTCTTTCTCTCCTGCTCATGTAATCTCTATTTTTCATTTATAGGGTTGATTATCCCTGTGGCTCAAATATTTCTTCTGCCCCTGGCACTTCACTGTCAACACATACTTTGTTCCATAATCTGCACGAGGGCACGTGGCCACCTTCAGTTCATGCAACTGGTCCAGGCACAACCAGGCATACACTGTCTCGATCTATTGGATTCCTTTCAGACCTTCAAACAATGTCGAGAATGCCACAAAATAGTCATCACATTGTTAGTGTCCGCTGAATGACTGAGCTAGGAAAATTGTGTTTGGACATATGTGAAGAGTTTATGTTTTAGTTTACAGAATTATTAGTTTAATGTGTTATGTTATGAGTCTCAATAAAAATATAGCATATTCAGAATGTTTTAATAAGTTTATTTGTAAAAGAACAAGTTACTTCAAAATGTTAGTGTAAATTGAACTTCAAAGGACAGTGGAGTATTACAGAGCTAGCAACTACCAAATTGGCCTCACCCCTCAGGCCAAAGGAGTCATAAAGTAGTCCAAAACACTTTTCGTGCGTGTAAAGGTGGCTGTCTTAGCAGGTGAAATGGCTTCTGGTCATGAGTCACAGGGAGCTAATGCCCTGGGCACAGTTTTCTGTCCCTCATACCTTTTGCTGTTCTTTGCAGTGGCCCAACCCTGTGGAAGTTTCCGGGCAGAGGTGTATTGCTGTGCAATCCCTCTAAGTCAGCGCCTCCTGGGTGGAGAGGAAGGTAGAGAAGAATGAGCAAGGTATGTGGAGCAGTAAACCCAATATTCTTGTCTGTATTTCTATTGTAATTCTTCATTCTCAGATATTTATATCTCTCAGTGTCTCAGAAAGACAAAATGAAAGATGAAAGATCTTATCCCTATACTTTTTCATCCAATGAGATTTTAAAAATAAATATTAGTTATTAAAATGTGGTTATATAAAATGAAGTGAAATTCAGAGATCAAACAGAAAACACAACTAAACATTTTTAAACCAAAGAACTAAAAAGTTAGAAAGTCTTACAGAAAAATTCTGAGATTTAAATTTAAAAAAACCCACGTACTTTCAAATCATCAGAGGTTGATTTAGAAATCTATATGTGTGAAGATTTTGTTTTTCTTTTTCAAATTCCATTCAAATTTTTAGAGGCTGGTGTTTTGCATACAGTGATAAAGCTTCATCCACAGGGCAGAGGACTACTGGACTACTGAACTCTTCAGCCTGTGGTTATATCACCACGTATTCAGTCTTGGATTTGTGAGAAGGATCCTTATGGAGATTCTTGCTGAACTACACAGTTCTTGTTGAATATTGACCCTGAGTATTGAGTATTTGAATATGGATACTGAGTAATATTGATACTTACTAGATACTAGAAATAGATTTTCAAGAGAGTGCATATTCTCCTTATGAAGCAATATATATCTCACAAGCGTACTTTAAAATTAGAAGACTATTTCTTTCCAGAACCATTAAAAATTTTGATTAAGTTGAAGGGGGTTGTCAGAAATTGTGTGTGTGTATGTGTGTGTGTGTTTGTGTGTTAGAGATGTATTAGATTAGTGCACATGAAAACCTACAACAAAAAGGTTTCCTGGTTTGTTTTACATTTGAATTTTAATTTGCTTCAGGGCAAATAAACAGACTTCTGGTTTTGAAGCATGTATATTTCATGTTTGGACAAAAAGACTTTTTTCCATTAACAAAAATAATTTTTTATTGACCAGTTTGAAAGAAGAAAAAGAAGAAGAAGGAGAAGGAGAAGGAGACGGAGAAGGCTGGAGGAGGAGGAGGAGGAAGAAGGTAAAACAATCTTCATATTTTAGAAAAAGGAGCTCTCCACACCAGACTTCAGAGTAATGCTGTAGGCCTAGAAGATAGCTTTTTTAATAATATTGCTATTAGTTAAACCAGGCAAATCTGACTTCATTTTAGTCTGCTAAATCTAAAATTATTTTTCTTATCATCTATCTGTGTTATCATAAGAAATCATTCTCAGAAAGTATTATTTATTCTTTTGGAATAAATTCTTTTGACATGGCAAATGATTCATTTTAATTCTTTTGAATTTAATGTTTGCTTTTGATATTCAATTTAACTTTGCCTATTTAGAATCTAATCTACATATTGCATGGTATTTTTATTTTTTTCATTCAACAATTGTTTAATTCTATGCAGTATTTTAGTTGTTTTTTGTGAATAAAATATTAGTCACCTTGGTTTAGCACTTATGGAGTATTTGAATTGGTTCATGGTGCTATAACAGGATTACAGATTGGTGCATTTAAAAGCAATGAAAATTTATTTTGCATAGATTTGGAAGTCTGAGATTAGGTGACAACAAGGTCAGGCTTTAGTAAGGAACCTCTCTAGGTTGCAGACTTCCACATATTTACATGGTAGAAGGAAGTGGAGAGAGTTGTCAGAATTCTTTCTTAAGATACTCGTACTATTTATGAGGGCTCCGCCTTCCTGATCTAATTACAAAAGTTCTTGCCTCCTAAAACCACCACATGGAAGGTTAGAGTTTCAATGTATGATTTGGGGGAAATACAGGGATAAACATTTAGTCCATTGCATGGAATAATTTTTAAAAAGTGTTAAGAGAAAGATGGATACAATTAAAGACATCCAAATTAAGATCTTTATAGAGTAAAAGATGATTAAATAAATTAAAGATAGGCATCAGACTGAGAGAATAAAATTCGAATGTATATAATATACTAAAAATTGATTTTCAAAATAATGAAATTACATTGTCAGAGGAATAAAAATTCAAAATTCAATTCAGTTGGAAAATAAGCAATTGGTATATGCAATTCAAGTAGGTAAAAACATATGAAAAATACAAATTTCAAATGAAAATTAAGGAAATACAACTTTAAGATGATACTTTTCAACTGTCTAATTGGCAAAAACAATAGATCTGGAAATGACAATCCCAGTGAACATTACCAGGGCCAGAATCTTCATATATTCTAGATTGGAAAGCACAGTGCAACAGAATTAGACAAAGCTAATTAAGTTAGGAATGTTTATGGTAGGCAGAATCCTAAGATAGCCCCTATTGTCTTTGTCCACTGGTGCTGTGCTCTATGAAATGTTTTCCCCTTGGGGGTGAATGGAGCTTGTGGAGTTCATGTAACCAGTGGGACATGATAAATGTGATGCAATGTGATTCTTGTGATTAGGATACAATATATAGTGGACCATTGTTTTGGGTGTTTCTGATATATACAAATTTTAGTTAAAATAATTTAGATAAATAAATATAGCTGTCAACTTTGGAATCCAGATTTCAGTTATCATGCTATATCTAGTATGAGAAATTACAGAAATAAACTTTGCTGCTAGCCTTCAGTCTTTGTACCACTATGGAAACAAATGTACACTGTGGTCTGGGACCAATTATACAATTACGGCACTTCTTTCAAAAGCTGTTGGTAAGGGCTGGGGATTTAGCTCAGTGGTTCTGGCACCTGCTTCGCAAGTGGAAGGTACTGAGTTTGATCCCCAGTATCAAAAAAAAAAAAATAAAGCTGTTGGGAATTGGTCATTATATTATATCTACTAGTCACTTCACGCACAGAGTGTAAAGCATGGTGTTGCATTGTCCTTTTCTCCACAAGATAAATTATGTAGCATTTTACAGAAAGCGATACTTGATAGAAAGAACCCAATAACAAAATTAAAATACAGCAATGAAATAGAGTAAAAATACTAAGAATAAATTTGGAATAGATTAGAAGATTTGAATATGCAAGGAGCAAAGCAAAATTAGAATAAGACCTAGCCTTTTATGAAGATACTTGTTCAACAATATTGAAAATGTACAATGAATATTAAAAAAACAAGACAACATTGGCTCTAGAAATGTAGGTACCATTCTTTTTTAAAAAAATTCTTTTATTGGTACATTTTAGGTATACAATACATTTACATTTATCATTGGGTGCTTGTACCTGTACATGATGTATCTTGGTTCTAATTTTTTTCCCCATTACCTGTGTGTCCATCACCCCCTCCACCTTTCCCTATTTACATAGATTTTGTTTCCATTTTTTTTCTTTTCTCATAATTTTTCCTTTCCCTTCTTCCCTTTCCCCTTTCCCCTCCCCGCCCCACCACTACACCTTTGGACCTTTTCCTATTTCAAATTATCAATTATTAATTTTATTCATTTTAATCCTTATTATACCTTATCTTCAGTATAAATTGCACTAGGAATGGAGCATTTACTTCTATTTTTGCTTGAAGCCTATAATAAAACAAAGATCTCAGATTGTTGAATTTTTACAAGAAATGTTGAAGTTAGTTGCTTCATTAATTTTTTTAAAGATAATTACTGAGGCTGAGGAAATAATAACCAGTAGAGGCTGGTTAGAGCCAATAAAGATGTAGAGTGAAATTTGCATTCAGACTGCAGGGATGAGTTGAGGTAGATATTAGGATTGACAAATATATAATATTGATGGGACAAATTTTTGAAGGTTATCTCATTAAGAACCTATATGAAAAAGACATAAAATTATCAACAACTGTGAAAAAGAGAACCTAAATTTATACCTTGAAGAACTTAAGAATGAAGGCAATCTTATTGATGTGAATGAGGAAAGTGATTGTGATGAAAATGATGGTGATAACCAGAAGAGAAGCTTGCCAAACACTTCACAGAAAATGTTCACTTGGAGACATCTCATAATACCGAAGGCAAAGGATGAACTGCTGGAAGTTGACTCAAACTTTATGACATTTCACCAAGGCACAGAATAGATGCTTATTTCATATAAGTACAAGGAGAAGAAGGCAAGTACTATTCAAAACTACAGTACTTTTGATAATATTTTTAAAGAAGAAATAAAATACTTGAATTTTGTATCTTTCTCCTATTTGAAATTGCTGTGCTAGATATAGTTTGGTTCTACAAAAAATAAAATGGATAAATATCTTGACACATAAGATCTTTTTTAACTACATTTATTATCCTTGTTATTCATTTTGATGCTTAAACTTTAATAATTTAGCTACTGGAAGCCTCTTTATGTTTTCAACATGTTTCTATCATTTCTTGAGCACTTTCTTTTTAGTGCTATCAAATAATGCAGATTAAGTTTGTGCTTTTTTTCCACAATCTCCCAATTAACCATGTCACGTTTCCTTGATTCTCTTTAGTGTGAAATGACATTTTAGAAATGAAAATGTGTCTATGTGCTCATTGTTATGAGTACCTTTGATTTTTAGCTTTTCAGCATCCAAAAGTGATACTTATGCACCTAATTTTATCTCTTAGGATTTTTCCATTCCTTTCCCATTTCATGCTTTTGCTTCCTTTCTTTAATAATGAGAATGCTGGATCCAAAATTTACAGGCAGTGAACCAATTCAGCTATAGTATTATATGTGACTGTCCAGAGAACAAACAAAACTCGACATAAACTCTTTAGAAAGTAACAGGAATACGTATTTTCCTTTGGTTCTACATATTTAGATATTCTATGCATAGCTATTAATGACAGGAGGATATTACTAAGAAAATTTTCATCTATATTGAAAGGAAAAATAAGAGACAACTGAGTTATAAGTGGAATATTCTAGGTAATCAGAGCTGTTTTATTTAAGACTTCTTTCTTCTCCTTAGGAAGTATTATCACAGATAGTAGAGGCAGACGTTGATTGATATACCACATACTTGATTACAGCTTTATAGTTTTGTACTTGGGTTTGTAAATGATGCTTTTTATATGAAATCAAGGTAAATGTTCCTTTCCATTTTCTGATAAGATTTTAGTAAAAATCAAAAAACAGATCAGATATGAAAATAAATTCCATTTTTCTTACTGAAAAATAATCTATATATGGTTGTGGAAAGAAAAAAATTAACAGCAAAAATGGAAAGGTGTAATTTTAAAAATATTTTTCTATTTTATTTGCATAAACATTAATAATAAAATAATATCATTTATAGACTGAATATTTGTTTCTGTGTTAGAACAAAACTAATAATTACTACTGTTTATATACTGAGTGTTATAATAAACATATCACATATTATGATATTTTACTCTGAATCAATGTTATATTTTAAGAATTGCTTTTCTGTCATTTTGTGTTTAGTGAGATTAACTTTCCTGATAATATTAGCTGATGGCTGGTTAAGAAGGTACTCAGACAAGGTTTGTCCAGTTGAATCCATTAAATGTGGACATAACATTCTAATGAAAATGTGAAAATACTTTTGACATGAAGAGTACCTAGTATAGCTACATTTTGCTCTAATAAGTTAGAAAAAGTTCATTTAGTTTATTATTTTCAGACAACATACTTCTTTTCAATTCAATAGCTAAAAATAATAAAATATGATTTCCATTTTTCATTTTTATAATAACAATCTAAGCATAGAAAGAAAAACTAAATTATATTAAATGCAAAGTATTTATCATCATCACAAAGTACTTAACAAGATTCAAAAATTATTTGAATTTATAGTGACCATTGTAGTAGCTTAGCACCAATGTTAATATAGTTAACAGTTATATCAATGTATAAATTTTCTGTTTATTGAGTTATGATTAAAATATGTCTTTCACTTGTGCTTTAGAGGTTAGTTAAAAGTCATTACTTTGTGGAACTTTATAAATCCATCCTAGTCTGCAGAAATTGCCTTTTTAAAGACTCTTCCAACTGAAGTATTCTGTGGCCCTTAGGTTACTTGATGAGTCACCAGTCCAACAGGAAGGCAGTGGTCATTTATCAATCTGGGATAGTTCTTGGTCAGGTGGGAAGGTCATCAGGTTAGGATACTCCCAAGACCTAGGGAAACTTTTCCTGTTATTCCTGAGAGAGGAGTCTTTATTCTGGTTTAAATGTAAAATATCACCTTTAGAAAACTTTCCAAGGCCAATTAGAAGACTTCATTAAATTAACAAAAAATTATGAAAGAAAAAGAGACAAAACACCACTTAATTCTTCTGGTTTTACTTTACATTTTATAACAAAATTATTACAAATATGACAATTTCTTTATCTGTTGAGTCAGACACATAGAAATATTTTATTTCAGTATAAAAATTATTGGGAACTTTGCATTTTCTTCCATGAGAATGTGGGTGTAGTATGAATAGGTTATAGTTTTACTTTTTCAATAGGGAAAAGGTAAATTCATGCTTAAACCAATATAGTTTGGAATAAAGAATGGGATTCGAATGCCGAGTCAATGCAATATAATTACCAAAGGAAAAAATGATAATGGTGATAATAAGATTTAATCTTTATATAGGACACATCATGTAAATTGCATAACTTTAAGGACTTTCTGTGTGTGTGTACTTGTGTGTATACAGAACTTTTCTATGAGGTTATCACCCTTCATATCCTCATTTTACAGATGAAGAAAATGGAGCAAATAAAGGTTAAATAACTTTTCCAGAATCATTCCACTAATAGGAAATGATTATGATAAAAATCTAGGGTTAAAATGGACATTTAATGAGTGCTGGAATTGCACAAACTGCTTTAAACTTGGTTTTGGATATTAGTGTTTGTAAGCAAACCCAGAACCCACACACACACTAATATTGGTTTAAAGAACAATGTTTTATTATATGAAAATAGGATTCGAAAAGAATAAGATACAAATCATATGTAGAGGATGAAGAAAGGAATTTTTACATTAAATGTAAAAAATACCCTCCTACGTAGCTAGGATCACTCTTTTTGTTTGAAAATTGAGTTAGTGTTGTTGAGGTAGGCAACAAAGCACAATTCATAGTATCTATCTTTTAAAGTAGATGAATTTGAGTTTGAATCCCATCTTAACAGCACATTATTTTATACCTGCATAACCAAGGGCAAGTTATTTTTATCTAAAACTTTGATCACCCATTAACAGATTACACCCAGTTCTTTATGAGATGGATTTTATACAATCTTATTGTTTTAGTTACTTTCTCCTTACTGGGACACAGTACCCAACACAGGTAAATTAAAGATGAATGATTTATTTTGGATCACAGTTTGTAGAGGTTTCAGTTCATAGTTGGCTGGCTCCAAGGCAGGATGGCATGGCAGAGGGGCATTACAGAAGAGAAACAGTTCATAGCAGGACAGGCAGGAAGCAGAGACAGATCAAGAGAGGAAGAGGATTATACACCCTTCCAGGCCACGCCCACAGCGACCCACCTTTTCCCACCAGGCCTCACCTCCTAACATCATAACCAGCTATTAACTCATCAGTGGACTAATCTAGTGTTGAGTATCACACACCCATGATCCTGGCACCTCCCAAAATCTCCTCCTATGAGCATATGAGGCTTTGAAGGGACATCTAAGTATAAACCATAACCTTTCTAATATAAAAAGTTTAATTATTAATTTTGTTTAATATATGACAATATCACTGAATTACACATTCCACAGACATGGGGCTTTCATTGGATCTCATATAATTTGTTTCTTTCTATAGTTAGAAGATCATGACCATGACAATGAAAGATAAATAATCATATTTTACTTGCTTTTTAGATATTGAATTTCAAAGAATTCTGCTGCCTATAAGTAATGTGCTAAAATGAAAAAAATTCCATAGAGTAAAAGAAAAATATAGCTACCTTGGACAACTAATTTCAAAAAATTAATATTCTTGATTTTAACATCTTAGTACATTAAGTTAATTGGTATTGTTCACTGCTGTTAGCTCAAATATCTAGAATAGTACCTGGCATATTGACTGTTTAATAAATATATATTGATTATAACCTAATATGAAATTTTTAAACTTCACAATCTGTATGTTTGGCATACTAGTCACTGACTTACCCATATCATTGAAATTTTAGACACTAAGCAGGTACTCTTTTACATGCATTCCTATTTCCAGAATCAACCACTGTGGAAATCAGTGTGGAGATATTTCAAAGAACTAAGAGTAGAGGTCCCATTTGACCCAGCTATTCCCCTGCTGGGTATCTTCCCAAAGCAATTAAAAGAATCATACCACAATGATATATGTGCAACCGTGTTCATAGCAGCACAGTTTGTAATAGCTAAAACTTGGAAACAGTCCAATTGCCCATCAACTGGAGACTAGATAAAGAAAATATGTTAATATTTTTTTAATAAAATGGAGTACTACTCAGCCATAAAAAATGAGAAATTAGAGACATTTATAGCTAGGTGGATGCACATTAAGGCGATACTCTTAAGTGAAATAAATAGGACACACATGTGTAAATACCGAATAGTTTCTCTGGTGTGAGAAACTGAAAGTGTAAATAAGGATCAAAATGTATAGTAGATAATGTGAAATAGGCAGAAAAGTTACAAAGGGAAGGGGAAGTGGGAGGGGTAGAGGAAAGAAAAGAAGGGAATAGAATTAACATGAGACAATTAAAAAAATGGAAACAAAGTCTTTGCAAATAGCAAGGGATGAAGGGGTTGAAGGGAGGGCAGGGGAATGGGGAAAAAATAAGAACCAAGATATATTACATAAAGATACAAATCTCCAAGTGATGAATGTCATTATGTTGTATACCTAAAATGTACCAATAAAATTAATTAAAAAGAAAGGGGTACAATTACTAGGTGGTTTTAGTGAGTATTACCTATCATATTACAGCTATAGATTCACTCAAGACTTTGAGGGCAAGCTTTTATTACCAACATCAAAATGCCTCTGAGTGTAGCTCTGGAGTTTAGCAGAAGTATCTGGTGTGGTGTCAGAGAGCTTTCTTCTATTATCCTTCTCCAATAGTTGAATGTAATGAGGAACTTTACTTAATTCTCTGAATTGGAGAATTAGTGATAGGTAGGAATACCTCTACCTGTTTCATTTTAAAGACACTAATCCCCGAGTCTTCATATAGTAGCTACTCAACCAATGGCGGCAATTTTAAAGCACCAAGTAGTGCCCAGCTCACAGTAGGTATAAACTAATACTGTAAGATCCGTAATTCAGCACTGAATCTTTATGAGGGCAAGACAAATGCAAAGTACCCACAGTAAGTATAAACTAATACTGTAAGATGTGTAATTCAGCATTGAATCTTTATGAGGGCAGGGCAAATAGAAGGTACTATGAGATCACTATTTCTTACTCTAGTCTCTGAAACATCCTGTGAAAAATGATTTTATTTTCATTGCTTCTCAACTTCATGGAGTAACTGATAAACTGGTGATGAATGAATGAGTATTTTGGGGGCATAAAAATGGTAAAATATTTATTGTTGCACAAGAATCAAGAATGGCATTCAGTATACAGCAAATGCATAAAACACTGCATGTATTTATTAGATATATGATTTTCACCATTTAAAACATTTATTTTTCAGTGTTTAGCATTTCAAATTTACACTTGGAGCCTTTTATATGCTTTAATTTTGCTTGTGCTCATTTTTTCCCATTAAAAACCTTTGAAGATTTCTCATTCAATTCTTTCAGAATCATGCTTATTGTTAACATATATATTAAAGCTGACTCAATATGCTCTCAAACTATGCCATAGAAAAAAGCTATAATGACTCTGTACACAAATATATACTTAACAAATTATTTTATATTTAAGTAACTAAAATGATTTTGACTAATTAGCATCTGAAAAGTAATTGTCCACCAGCTGTGAATTTACAAATTGCCATCAATTTGACCTGGCCAGCCAAACCAATTGAAATGAATCATTTGGCATATAACTATGTGAATGTAATAAGGCTACCAACATTACCATGCTTTGGCATTTAAAAATAGTCAAAATTTTAATCAAATACTATGAGTAGAAATAACAAGTTAATATTCACAATAGAGATATTTCAGCCTTTTTCAATTTATATATTGCAGTTTAAAAATATTCATATCTATTTCCAACAATGGTAAGAGATGCCCTATGTAAGGTTTTATACTCTCCATTCCTTTTCAGTTTTTATGCATCTTGCCATTAGAAATTGTTTTATTTCTTACAAACATACCAAGTCTCAAGTCAAAAGTTTTGTTAAATATGACTCTACATTGAAGAACCTGCTTTAAAAAATGGTTCTTCTGAATATTATTCTGATATTGCAGAAGGAAGGTATATATAGAAAATTATTTAATAAGTGTAAATTATAGAGAAAAATAACCACCTAGGGAGCTATTCAATATTCTTATTGGACTTATTAAAATTATGTATACAAAGTCCTCACTTAGATGTCTTTTGAATTCTGCCTAAGAGAATCATGATACACTGTTTTATATTTTCTTGTTATCTACTCTGAGTCAATGTCAATTACTTTAAAAATTATTGCATCAAATAATAAAAATAAAAGCAATTACTTTCATATGATTTGTTTCTTGTGTGATATCTGGTAAAATATCAAGATAAGCTGTGGGAAATTGTACAATTTAGTTATCTAATTGTAAGAATAGGATCACAAAAAGTTTGTTAACTGAAAAAATTAAAAAGTCATTTCTGGGAATTTCCACAAGTCCATTTGTTAAAAGAATTCCAAAAAATTTTAAGAGATGTTGTAAAACTTTTATGGGAGAAAAACATGTTTTCCTAGCTTTCTTAGTAACCATTGTCCGGTGTCAGAGGTCTGCGATCCAATGACTCTACAGGTGGTGAGAGAGACAGCGTTCACTATGTACATCTGTGATGTTTGTAGTGGGCTGGTGGGCTTGACTTCTGGTGAGGTCGCCCTGCTTTCTTGATACCGTCTGATAAGAAGAGGGCTGCAGTGTACTCTTAGATGTACAGATCGGTGAACAGAAACAAGGGATGTGTAAATTTGCCTGTAGCTTTTATGAATCACTTAGAGTCACTTGTTATCACCAGATGTTAAAACCAAAAAGACAATAGCCAAAATGACTAAGCTGCTTTCTTATATGTATAAAAGCCTTACCTCTTTCCTTTGTGATTGTCGAACAGTGTCAGGAGAATAAACTGCTGTGGATCCCCCATGCTGTCTCCTTTTCTTTCTTTAAAGGTTGGTGCTCCCTGGGGTCTCTGGACTCCCTCTAGAGAGACCACTGACAAGTGGCGCCCTAACAGGGACCTCAAATCCTCTCAGCGGAGGTAAGGTGAAAATAAAGGAGTGATCAGCATTCTGTGAGTCAGGAAAGACTCGAAAATTTCTTGGTAACAATGGAACAGGGGCCTTCACAGTTTGGTGAAGCCGTTTCAAACCTTAAACTTTTATTAAAGAGGTTTGGATTTCAGATCCATAAGGAGGATCTTAAACAATGTTTGCATATGGCAAACAGATTTTATAATTTGGCTGAGTTCAAGGCTGGTCTGACGATAAATGAAGTAAAGTGCTTGCTTGTGTTCAAAAGGCTTATAGAAAAGAAATAATGATTGATGACAGGTTTTGGGGAACTACTATTGCAATACAGCTTGTTCTTCATTGTGCTGAAGGTTTAACTCCACAAACAGAGTTATCAGATCAGGCTAAATTAGCTCTTAAAGAACAAGGTTTAATTGAGGAAGATGAAAAAATGTGGCAAATGATTTAATTAAAATTTTACCTCAGGATAAGGATGATAAATTTGATAAAAAAAGAGTTTCCTTGTCCTTTGGCTCCTTTACCTGCCCCTCAAATTACACCCTTGGCTCCTTCTATGCTAACTCCAGTTGAAAAAAAAAATTAGAAACCTTTGTTCCTCAGCAGAAGGATCAAAAATGTCTAATAAAACTATGCCCATACAACAAGATCTTTTAAGACCCATAGATCAGCCTATGCCATTATTTAAAAACAATAATAAATCTTTAAAAGCCAAATCTAAAAAACAGCCCATGACAAAATCATATCCTCTCCAAAATCACAAAAGAGAGGAATTTAATACTGATTCTTCTTCCTCCTCAAAAAGTAGCTCAGGGGAAGATGAGCATGAGGAAGAATACTACTCACAAAAAAGTTTTTGGGTTCATTCTAAAAAATATGATTTTCCTGTGCATTTTCAACATGACCAAACAAAATCTGAAACTGCTTTAAAAACTTTAAGTTTTGAGGATGAATTATCAGCCCCACAAATGGCTTATCCTATTATGGTAAATGCACAGGGCCAAAGACAATGTCAATCCTGGGATTTAAATGTTTTCAGACATTTAAAAAGGGCTGCAGTGGATTATGGTATACAGAGTGATTATACATTAGGACTAATTGGAAACTTACCTGGAACTGTGGCCCATTTGACACCTTATGATTGGAATTTTTTGGCTAAAGATTTGTTGCCACGTTCTCAATTCTTGGAATGAAAAATGTGGTGTCAAAAAGAAATTAAAAAACAGGTACGATGTAATATGGCCAACGTTAACAATCAACATATCACTGCTGATGTGTTAGCAGGAGATGGACAATTTAATGCTAATGCTGCTCAGGCACAGCTCCATCCTGAGACAATTGAACAAACTGCTCACATTTGTATGACGGCTTTCAAAAAAATAACTCCTAAAGGGTCTCTTGGGGAGCTTGTACAAGGAAACTCCCTTAGAGTCTAACTTCCTTAGACAAGGAAACTCCCAATCATATACTATATTTGTTTCTCAATTAGAAGGAGCTATTCAAAGACAAGTAGAAGGAGAAGAGGCTCAATAATGTTGTTAAAAATGTTGGCCTATGAAAATACAAATGCTGATTGCTGTCACCTTATAGAACCTATAAAAGACTCAGGTTGTTTATATGATTATATTAAAGCTTATAGAGAACAGGGATCAAAAACTTATAAAGCTAAAATACATATAGCTTTTTTGACTCAAGCCTTAAACTCTAACAAACAAAAATTATCTTCATGATATTTTCAATGTAAAAAACAGGGACATATAAAAAATTGCCATATGTCAAAGAACGAACCATCATTTAATCCAAAAAACCCTACAAAAAAAAATAAGGGACCTGGGCTATGTCCAAGATACAAAAAGGAAAAAAATTATGCTAATAAATGGAGATCTAAGTTTGATATTGAGGGAAATCCCTTGACAGAAAGAATAAAGTCGGGAAACTGCTTCCTGGGGGTTAACCCAGTCCCCCAGACAAGTCAAGATTAGGAGATGATGAGGCCTATCAACAATCCTCCAATTCAAAAATTTCCCTCTTATCACTGTGTCCCGCCACCACAGGAAGTGCTGCTGTAGATGTTCCTGCCTTGGAAGACATTGTCCTCTCACCGGAACACTTAGCTAGAGTTCGAACAGGAATTTATGGGCCCCTACCAAAAACTTTTGTGCTTTAATTCTAGGATGGTCTAGCCTAACATCTAAAGGTATTGTAGTTCATACAGGACTCATTGATTCTGACTACATAGGAGAAATAATAATATTGATGTCTTCTCCTGTCTATTGGCCTATTAAAAGGGGTGATAAAATAGCTCACATATTAGTTTTACCTTATAAAGCCATTGGATCATCAGATAAAATGAGAATTAGATGTTTTGAAAGCACTGATTTATCTGTAAATTGGGTCAAAAAACTTACTGATCAAAGACCTTTATTAAAAATAAAAATCAATGACAAATTATTTAATGGATTAGCTGATACTGGTTCTATTGTATTAGAAAAAGACTGGCCTAAACTGTGGCCAATAAAGAAAGAGCCATGTCATATTCAAGAAGTAAAAACAAAAGGAATAAAAAAAATCAAAGAGCTGTTCATATATATAGGGCTGAAGGGCCAGAAGAACAATTAACAACTATTAGACCTAGGATTATGCCATTACCTATAACTTTATGGGGAAAAAAATTATTATGACAATTTCATGCCCATCATGTTATACCTTTTCAAAACTCCTACTCTAAAGAAAGTCAAAAAATAATGAAACAAGTGGGTTACACCTCTGGTCTGGGCATTGGACAAAATGAACAGGGATTAATTCCTCCCTTTCCCAATAATGGACAAAGCCCAAATGGCAAATACGGTTTAGGATATTTTGGACAGGGGCCATTGTAAAGTCTCCAGAACCCATTAAATTAAATTTAAAAAATGATGACCCCCTTTGGGTAGATCAATGGCCCCTAACAGCAGAAAAACTGGAGGCTCTTAAAAAACTGGTAAAAAAAAATAATTAAAATTAAGACATATTCAATCATCTACTTCCCCTTGAAATTCTCCTGTGTTTGTTATTAAAAAAAGATCAGGTAGATGGAGAATGCTTACTGATCTCAAAAAAGTAAATAATACTATGTTACCATTGGGAGCTCTACAATCTGGACTGCCATCCCCAACAGCCATACCAACAAATTGGGCTTCAATTATTGTAGATATTAAAGATTGCTTTTATTCTATCCCATTACATGCTGATGATACTGCTTGATTTGCTTTTTCCGTTCCCTCCATTAATTTTCAGACACCTTTAGAATGATATAAATGGACAGCTTTACCACAGGAAATGATAAATTCCCCAACTATGTGTCAAGCCTTTGTAGGTACTGTTTTACAACCTGTCAGACAAAAATATCCAAAAGCTATGATCATTCAATATATGGATGATATTTTGATAGCCCATATAGATAGATAAAAGGCTTCAAAATTTTTTTCTCTTATACAAGAGACATTAATAGAGGCCGGACTTTTTTTAGCCCCAGATGAAATTCAACAGACTACACCCTATAAATATCTTTTTTTCAAATTACCAATACACAAATAATTCCCAAATCAATTACCATTGATAAAAGTAAATTAAAAACATTAAATGATTTTCAAAAATTTTTAGGTAATATTAATTGGGTCCGTCCTACTTTAGGCATTGTTACTGGCAATTTAACAAATTTATTTAACACTCTTAAAGGAGATTCAGATTTAAAGAGCCCCAGAACTCTTACTCCAAAAGGTAAAAAAGAGTTACAATTGGTAAAAAAAGCTTTTAAAAATAATATGCTAATAAGATTTGATTTGAAATTGGCTATAAGGCTCATGATCCTCCCCACTAAATTATATCCTACTACAGTTTTGATTCAAGATCAAGAAATTTTAGAATGGATACATTCTAAACATACATATTCTTCTATTAATTCATATGTTAGTATAATTGGTAAATTAATTTTAGGAAAAAAAACCCAAAACCAACAAATGTTAAAAAAAGAACCAGATAATGTTATTTTACCATTTACCAAAAAAAAAAAAAATTGAAAAAACAATAAAAACAGATACTTTACAATTAACATTAACAGATTACTTTGGAAATATAATGTTCCATTACCCTAAAGGAAAAATGTGAAATTTTCTTATCATGACAAAATGGGTTATTAATAAAATCATTGTTACTGAACCCCTTACAAAAACAGAAACTTATTTTATAGATGACACCAAGAAAAAATAGGCTGCTATATGGTCACCCAAAGAACAAAATGTTATATCAACCCCATATCATACAACACAACAAAATGAATTGTTTGCTGTCTTAGCTCTGTTACAATGGAAGCCTGATGTAGCTATTAATATTGTTACAGGCTCAATGTATGTGGTTAACTTGATTAATCAATTAGAAACTGCCATTATATGCACCTCTTCATCCATAATACAATTTCTAACTAAAGAGATTCAAGCCTTGATCGAAAAAAGACAACAGCCTATCTATATTACTCATATAAGGGCACATTCCAATTTGCCTGGGCCTTTAACTTTTGACAGTGATCAAAGAGATAAATTGGCACATCCTAACAAAGATTTAATTCATTTCAACAATGCTCAACAAAAACATAATACTTTACATACTAATACAGAAAGGCTACATCAAAGATATAAAATTCCATATTCCCAAGCCCATAAAATTATTAGATCATGTCCAACTTGTTATCCACTACACTTAAAACAAGAGCCAATGGGAATTAATCCAAGAGGTTTAAAACCAGATCAAATTTGACAGATGGATGTTACTCATTATCCTCCGTTTGGCAAATTCTCTTATTTATGTGTATACATTGATACTCATTCCAAATTCATATGGGCCTCTGCTCGTACAGAAAAATCAACTAAACATGTTATTGTTCATTTATTAAAATGTTTTGCTATAATGGGAGTTCCTGGATCTATAAAAACAGATAATGGACCTGTGTATACTAGTTTAAAATTTAAAAATTTTTCACAAAAATATCATATTAAACATGTTACTGACATTCCTTCTAATCCTCATGGACGAACACTTGTAGAACGAGCTCATCATATGTTAAAATTACAATTAAATAAAATTTTTAAAAAGGGGAGATACAGGAAAAAGAAAATTGATTCCTTAGGTAAAAAACAAAATGTAACCTATAGAAAATTTATAAAACAATTAATACAAACACCACATCAACTTTTACATATTACTTTATTTACATTAAAGTTTTAAAATTTGCCACAAGGAGACATTGAATCTCAGGCTAAAAAACATTTTAAAGAAGTTGACTCAGAATCACCTCAACCAGTCTGGGTAAAATTAGATCATGATAATTGGACACCAGGACAAATGCTTACAAAGGGGAAAGGATATGCTTGTATTTCCACAGATGGCAGAATGACCCAAATCTGGCTTCCTGAACAAAGAATTAAATTCCAGAGTCAAGACAATAACTTGGACAATGGATCTCCAAGAACAAATAGTGCTTAAACAACCTTTAAGCACTATTCCAGAAGGATTGATAAAAGAGGTCATTCAAAAAATTAAAAATCTCTCTCTTAAACCAAAGGAAAAAAAAATGTCTCATGCTAAATACCATTCCAAACTCCCTGATTGGGATATGTTAACTAATCTGGTAACAAAGGCTCAAGACTACATGTCATCTATGGGCCCAGCACCCCCTGAGCCTAGACGCTCAGTACTTTTCTTCCTTACTATGATATCTCTATTAAATTCATCTACTGCTCAAGTAGGTGTAACTATGTTGGATTGTGATTATTGGGCCCCTCAAAATGGCACTAGTACTATTACAGTTAAAGATTGGATAAATGTAAAACCTATAATATATATTTATGATTCCTTTTGGACCCTCCCTTTCTATTCTAACAAAATGTTCTTAGATTTAAACAAAAACTTTTATAAAGTCCAAGGGGTAAAAAGGAAAACTGATGGAATCCTTTTGTTGGGAATGATAATGTTTGCTATATTGACCTGTAATTTGGCATTTATTATGATCATTATTTTTAAGTCATTATTTTCTGGAACATTGGCAATATTACCCCCAAAACAATTAGACCTTGCTGGTAATGTTTGGATTCAGCTGACACAATCACTTAATCTGTCTGAGTTCTGTTTAACTGCAGATGTAAATTTACATTATATATTAGGGAGTTGTCTCACCCCAGTGTGCACTCCCTTGAGTCTGATATGACCTTATGCCCTGTTTAAAGACATCCCAGGAAAAAAATCTTATGTATAAAGATAGTTACAATTGGGGGAACCCCTCTTATTTGAAACCAAAAAATGCTATTAATTTATATACACCTCAGATGATTATGTTAAATAATACACAATGTACTATATATAAAAATTGTACTACAAAATGTCTAAGATTACAAAAGTTAGAAAAAATGACCTGTTATGAGAAACAAAATTCATATATAATGATGGTCATGTACCTTTACCATCAGGATGGTTTTATACATGTAAAGGAGTAACGTTTAATTATATCCCTGCCTACTTATCTGAGACCTGGTGCTGCCTAAGTCACTTGGCCATAATATTGCCAGATTGAACTGATTTGATAGCACCCAAAAGAATTAAATGTTGGTCACCTTATACTGAACCAGGATGTGATGATGATGTAGGTCTCTTGACAGATGCTCAAGTGATACCTATGATAGTATCTGTGCTTGCTCAGCCTGCCATAGGAATTCATACTAAAAAGGTGGTACAAAAATTGACACACAAGGTGGTCAAAGGTCTAAACACTACCTCATCTGCCTTGACATTAATTAATCAGGAGTTACAAGAACACCGACAGGCTATACTAGACAACAGGGCAACAATAGATTATTTACTCTTATTCCATCATCAAGGATGTAAAAAAATGAAAAAATATGTGTTGTTTTAATATGACTGACAATAGCCCAGGGATTCAAAAAAAATTAAAAAATTAAAAAAAATGACAAAAACTATATAATAAAAAATTAAGATGGGATTTGTTTCAATAGTTAACCCAATGGTCGCCTAATATACAATGGTTAAAACAGCTTTTTCTTGTAGTCATAATTGTTACCATATGTTTGTTGTTATTGTGTTGCAGCATACAATGCCTACCTTATTGTATGAGATTGTGCCCCAAAAAAGAAATTACTTATATGTTAAAACAAAAACAAAAACCATCTCTATTCCCTTTATACAATAATTAATGGATTTAAGGATGATTTTTTCAATATTATTTCCTCTTTTATTATATTTCTTGCTGTTTTATAAAATTATAAAAGGACCAAACATCAAATTGAGCCAACATAAGATGTCTACCTTCCTGGCCTTTCAAGATCCTGTCTCTTGATCTTCTTGATGTTATAATCAAAAATTTAGCCTAAATAAAATAAAAAAGGGGGAATTGTGGGAAATAGTAGAATTTAGTTATCTAATTGTAAGAATAGGATCACAAAAAGTTTGTTAACTGAAAAAATTAAAAAATCACTTCTGGGAATTTCCACAAGTCTGTTTGTTAAAAGAATTCCAAAAACTTTAAGAGATGTTGTAAAAGTTTTACGGGAGAAAAACATGTTTTCCTAGCTTTCTTAGTAACCATTGTCCGGTGTCAGAGGACTGCAGCCCAATGACTGTACAGGTGGTGAGAGAGATAGGGTTCACTATGTACATCTGTGATGTTTGCAGTGGGCTGGTGGGCTTGGCTTCTGCTGAGGTCACCCTGCTTTCTTGATACCGTCTGATAAGAAGAGGGCTGCAGTGTACCCTTAGATGTATGGATTGGTGAACAGAAACAAGGGATGTGTAAATTTGCGTGTAGCTTTTATGAGTCACTTAGAGTCACTTGTTATCACCAGATGTTAAAACCAAAAAGACAATAGCCAAAATGACTAAGCTGCTTTCTTATATGTATAAAAGCCTTACCTCTTTCCTTTGTGATTGTCGAACAGTGTCAGGAGAATAAACTGCTGTGGATCCCCCATGCTGTCTCCTTTTCTTTCTTTAAAGGTCGGTGCTCTCTCGGGTCTCCAGTCTCCTTCTAGAGAGACCAGTGACAATAAGCTAATGAAATTTTGGTTTTACATACTTTCTTGAACATTGTAAAGGGAGTTAGAAAATAAAAATGTAGTAGAAGAAAAAGATATTTAACATTTTATCGATTTACATTTTATTATGTAAATAGCAGACAAGAAAACTCCAAGAAGACATTAGTCACATGAGTTTGTCACAAATAATGTAGTGGTCATATTTCTCAAAAATAAACTCTGAGGAATCTTTTAATAGGAATCAATTCATGCATGGCTGAATTTCTGAAAGTTTATATTCCCCCAGAAATCAAAGGAAGCTTTGAAGTAAAGACTCTATGAGCTTCTATTTGAAAATAAACATTTCTTAATTTCTCAAGTCCACCCATATGTTAAGACAATGGAAATCATCTTGTGAAGTTCTGTGCTTATAGTTTATATTAGAAGGATATCTGAGTCAGGAGTAGGTGTGTGTTTCCATGCAGGGGAGATGCTTTGGAGAAGATGGAGTTGCCTATAGAATGCTGGAAGCTAATAGTATGTGGTCTTGCACAATTGAATAGAGCTGCCTTAGAATTTAAAAATGTGAATTTCATGGTCAATAGTACTTTGATAATAGATACAAACATGGAATAATGCAACACTGTTTTCAGATGTTAGTTTAATCAGTGAAGGCTGGGTATCAAGCATTTGCAAGGAAATTTCTATGAGGCACCTCACTTACAGTGTCAGTTATCAAAGTTGAGTGGAACAAATATGCAATCAAACTTTATTCATTTAGCCTGAATATCTGAATTAGTTCCTGCTGTTTTAACAACTATCCAACTCGCAGTTGTTAGAATTAAATGATGATCTCCAAGTGAGAAATATAGTATGTTGGTAATCATTAGCATTTTATTGACCAATTTGGAATCACTGAATAAAACTGAAATCAAACACATGGTTGTTTGAATAATAAATAAGAATGAGAAAAAAGAAAAATCTTCCCTCTTTGGCACTGTTAAATCTTTCAAATGATTAATGAGGAAATATTAACAGGAAGTCACAAAATAACTTACCTATCAGATTTAACATTAGCCCTCAAAGGGCACAGAGCATAAACTCAATTATTGTTATACTTAGAAGCATTCAACTCCTGCTTTTTCATTTGCAAAATAGTGTTCTTAAGCAGAATTTAAATGTGCAATAGTTATGATCTTTAATAAAAATTATTTTCAATTTGTGTGCATAATTAACTTTATAAGATTTTTGCATAAATACTTGAGTTCTTGTTTCCCCGAGATGTTCAAAATTCTTTACTAATACCTTTTATAATAATATTTTAGGAAAGCACAAGGGCATACAAGGGTGCCTCCAGCAATTTTTATACTTCATCAAAGTCAGAAATCTTAGGTTTTGAATCCTTAAAAGCGAAGGTCAGACTATAGCAATTTTTAGCTAACCCTTACACAGATGAAAAGAAAAAAGAAAAGGGTAAAGAAAAAAAATGAAAGAAAAATGTGGAGAGGATCAGAGGTCAGGAATTAATAATGAATATTTCTGATCATTAGCTACATTACAAGAGTCCTATTATTTACTCTTTATTCTTACTGTGAATAGAAAGCATTATTCTAATTTTAGAAAAGTAAAAAGAGTGAGGCTCAGAGGAACTAGTTAGACAACTAGTAATTCTAATAAAGGAAAGATATGAGCAGCATGTACTTTTCACTACCTCCTAGATGGCCAACATATTTCACAATTCTAATCACTGTTTAGGAACTCCTTAGAGTCTGTGCTGTGGAAGGTCTTTCAAGCCAAGCTAGGATGCTTGGCAGAGGGCTAGGGTTAGTTAGTGATATCTGTTGTGTAAGGCGAGGTAGTGAAGGGAGGTGGGATGTGTATTTAACTATACCATGCAAATCTCTCAGCTTCACAGTCCTCTTGAAAGATTCTCTGGCTATGGTAGTAAACACCAAGCAGTTTGGGAGAAGCCAGATTCCGTACTAGGAGGCTGACTCCTATTGGTAGCACCATACATCCTGTCCTATAAGAAGTAAATGAATATGGCCAATGAGAGACTGCAGCAAAATACTGAAGATGAGAGGATAGAAGGTTAGTGGTATTAATTCCTCCTTGGTATCTTTGCGAGGTATTAGGTGGAGGGCAGTGCTCCTTGGACAAAGACCTTTGTTCCTGGAAAGAAAGTTTACCTTCACAGACTTATCTTTGCTGAGCTTTGCCAACACCTCTCTTTGCCTCTCTTCTGGGTATGGAAATGACTGCCTATTCACACTGGTCTTCATTAGTTTCAACATTTCTTATATCATTATGTTGATCAGGATTATAGATGGGAAAAAAAGGCATACTCAAATTGAGTAGTTTACAGAGAATTTTAAAATGTACTGTTTATCAAGATGAAGTCAAGGTTTAAGAGAAAGAACTACCACTCCTAGGTCTGAAGAAATGAGGAAAGGAAGTTTGTATTTAATTTGGAGAAAGACAGAGCTGATGAGGAGAGGAGAGCCTGAGCAGAAGCAATAGAAACCATGGTGATCTAGCAAGGGGAACAGGAAGTTGATCTTTTGCCTCACTCTCTCTTGCCCTCTCTACTGCCAGTGCTTCCTACCAGGTGAAATAATCAGAGACTGGAGGGCAATAGAGGATGTTCGTTATGAGCATGCATGAAAAGTGTTGACAAAGGGGCATACAGAAGAATACAGCAAGCTTCCCAGTCACACGGAAATATTTGCTTTTATAACCATGTGTCAGTTACTTTTAAAAACTCTCTTCATTTTTTCAAAGACTTTGAAAAGAAAGCAATGAGTATCACAAGCAGACTTTCTCAATATGAAGCTGGAATTGAATTGCTCTTATATTACCAACTTAGAATATGAGAAGTCTCCAGTCTTAAGTAGCCAGAGGTAAACAGAGATAATGCCTGATTCACAGCTGAATATCTGCAAATTAAATTGCACAACGTGACAGTTTCTCTTCTGTGAAGGTAAAAGTGGTGGTTAGGAAGAACTACAACCTTGAGGTCAGTTAGGGAGAGATGAGGCTGAATTTAAACTTTCAAATCTTCTTCAACATGGTTTTTTGTTAGAGGCAGCTGGCCCTTCATATCATTCTACCTTCTCATTCCTGCCTTAGAGAATTAGTCTTCTCCCACATTAAAAAAATTATCAGACGTTAAGTGATGTTACCTGTTGCATATACTTGATAGGGACACAGACTCTCTTTTACATCCACTTCAGCAGCTCTGATTGAGTCTGAGACCAAAATGAGAAACAGATCCAAGCATAACACAGACAGATAAATTAGGCCCTCCTCTAGATGTGATTGCTTCTGTACCAAGACAGTTTTTAGGTGGTACAATTTTTTTAAACCAAAGCTTTAAGAAATATATTGTTGAGATCACCAGAATTCACAAAAAGGTCTACAGTGATAGTTCTGTAGAAACTAGAGTTAACAGTGAATTCTGCTGCAATGGATTTAGGTTCCCTCGTGGAGATGATGAGGTCTTACTGTGGCAGGGGTACTGTGCTTAGACAGAACCTTTAGAGTCATAGTTGCACAATTATCATTATTAGCCACAAAGGTCTATAGCTGTAGTTTATGATTCTCAGGACCCTTGAGAATAAAGTACCTGGGCCATCTCTTAATGTGTTGTTTAATTTATGTAGATAGAAAAATTCCAGGTCTTCTGAGCAAAAAGCAAGACATGAAGTACTCATAGGATTCATAGTCTCTAATTCAATTCTAAAATTTAAACTGTATTTTAGACCCAGAATGACTTGATTGACAGGGAGGCCAATCTCTTTTGGTAAAAGACCCAAAAATGTCTTAATCTATTTATGTGAGTCTCTCTCCATATCCTCTCCAGAGGCTATAATCCCTTAATAATGTGATGAGAAAGAGCAAATATCCAGACTTTATGTCTTTATTGGATGCTGGCTCTGAGGGAACCATGTGATCCTGTGATCCAATTAGGGACTAATGAAGATAAGGTGAGAGACGATGTCTTGGTAATGTCACCTACACTAAATTCATTGGAATTGTTTTTTTTTTCCCTAATATTTACTTTGCCCTAAAATATTTAAAGTAAATATTTACTAAATAGTAGGTCTCCTGATGGGTTCTTCATCTTAAGAAATGAAGGTTATTATTTATAGAATGGTCTCATACTTTCTTTCATGATGTCTCTAGGATACTGATTTTAAAAAATACTAAATCAAAAGAAACGTCACATTCCCTGAGGATATTTCAGAAATTAGAGTCATCATCAAGGACTTTAGAGACAATGGAGTGGATATTGGCTCTAGTTTTAGAATTTATTTTATCCTCATTTAACTTTCCCATTTGATTTCTGCAAAAGTTAGGAGAATCTTTTGGAATGAGTATAACAACCTCAATCAGATAACACAGTATTTTTTTTCTGGACATGATATCTTTCTTTAAGCAACATGCCTCTACCCCTGAGATGCTTTTACTCTTAAAACATCTTTAATGTCTTTAAATGCCATCCAGCAACATAATCAGAAACAGTCTGTTTTCAAGCCTCAGGGAGAGAAGCACTATTTACCATCTTATCTCAGGTCTATGTCAACTCTTTTGCTGTCTGTCATAATCTACTGTGGAGAAAACTTACTTGTTTCTGGCTTTCCATAGACCACATGCTGAAGCATTACATTATGCTAAGAAGCAGCTCAGATACCTCGGGATCCCTTAGGTAGAGCTTGTGTGGGGATACCCCCAAATGAAAGACAAGTTACTGCATTTTTCAGTACACACCAATGATCACTATGCATGTCTTTATATTATAGAGTACATAAAGTATTAGGCCTGTTTCTTTAATGTATTTACCAGGAAAATTTTTAAGGCTTCAGTTTTTAGAGAGGACTAAAAATCACAGGCTACTCAGCCTGTCTAAGCTGCACTGCAAACTGTCCAGACATGTGGATTTCAGGATTCAGCCAACACAATGATCCCAATAGGGATAGCGACAGATAGATATGCTTGGTCAGGTCTCTGGCAAGTCCAAATATGAGAATTATATCTCAGACCTTTTGGATTTCACATTAAATTCATATCCTATTCTGCAATCGACTATAGCCATTTGAAAAGCAGCTACTGGCATACAATTAAGTCTTGGTAAATGCTGAACAGCTAAATCGCAGATAGCAGGTGATTGTGTGGCCTAAGCTGACCACAATGGAATAAAAACAAGAAAAGATGGTAAAGAATAAAAGAAGTGATATGATTATTCTGTATTTACTCCAGTTCAGTTTTTACTCTCTTCATCTTGTGCTATGTTCTGAGAAGATAGAAGAAACTGTCATCTAAATTCTGGTTGTTCAATTCAATAGTGGCAATGAGATGGAGGCAGCAGAAGATCATTGGCTATTTGTCCCCTGCATTTTCATTCTGCTGAACTGAGGTTTAGCAGTGGCGGGCTCCTTCTGTCTAAGTCCACCATTCCTTTGTGTGTGGCCCCAGATCTGAGTTCCCATAACAGTATCTCCCTCTTGCCCTTCAGGCATGAAGGTAGTGTTTTGCCTCCCCTTGGTGCTAGTCTTTGGAATCTAAATCAGCCTCTTGATTCTTCCTGACTTTTTGGACTGTTGATTGGATTGGATTAAAAGATGCCGGGAGAGGTGACTGGATTCTGAGGGTGCTAATCTTATCAATGGGTTGATCCACTGATGAGTTCATAGTGGGTGAATATTAAAAGGTGGGGTTAGATGAAGAAAATGTATTATTGGGGGTATATCTGGTCTCTAGCCTCTTCCTCTCTGGATTTTCCCCTATCACTCTGCTTCATGGCTGCCATGAAGTGAACAGCTCTCCTCTGCCTTGCATTAGTGTCATGGTGTTTCCATCTTGGAGCCAGCCAACCAGAATCTGATACTGTGAGTCCAAATAAGCCTTTTTCCCTTTAAATTGTATGTCAGGTATAATATAATTTCCATACCTCTATAATCAATCCTTTTATCACCTCTTAACTATTCAACACTTTGACTATGCAATTTTTCCCATAAAAATAAATGACAGCATAAAGGAGACTTGGAAAGATACAAGGTCATATTGCACTGAACTTTTAGAGAATTTTAGTAAGAGGTAGATAAATTCTATCTCTTTTAAAGATACTATTTCTTGGGAATTTTCTACTATGTGTGGTCAAGTACAATCTTCAATGATATAATTCTTTTTCCTCTTTGTCTAGAGCATCCTGCCCCTTATTATCCTTTTATTGCCTCATCATTACATCCATTGTACCCTCTTGATGTCTCTCCTCCTGAATATCAATAGACTTAGTACCTTCACTATTGACTTTGAGCCTAGAATGTCTACATATCCCACTACCTACCATTCTAATACCATGGACTGTCCCTCATCTAACATCTCGCAAACAGGCTCTGAATTCAATACTGCACTACTGAATAACATAGGAATAATGATATGTTATCAATAAGAATACTATTTTAGCTTTTGATTTAGTAGAGTTGTAGGGCTCGTGCCCAGGTGTCCCCTCAAAGCCACATGCAGTCATAAGTGGGGCTTTTTCAGAGGTGGCTGGATCTACAGTATGTTTTGCTGGGATTAAGAGTGTGTAATTACTAAATCAGTCCACTAATTGGTTTAGCATAGCTCTAGGTGTGAGTGCTAAGCTCACACCCTAAGGGCAGAGGATGCGCAGCCTAGGTAGAATATGAGACAGAAAGAAGCTGCTATTGCTGCTTGCATGCTGCTCACTGCCTCCTGTCTTTCCTGCTTTGCCATGGACTGTTTCTTCTCTGCGATGCCCCTCTGTCAAGCCACCCTGCCTTGGAGCCAGCCAGCTATGGACTGAAACCTCTCAAACTGTGAGCTGAAATAAATCTTTCCTCCTTTAACTTTGGGTATTGGATATTTTGTCTCAGCAACAAGAAAAGTAATTAAAGCAGAGTCAAACTTCATTGCCTTCTAAGTGTAGAAGACTATAATACCTTAAATATTTTCTTTCTAGATTCTTGCTATGAGTCCGTCTTACAATGACCTGTATTTTTTTTGCCTCTATTTAAAAACAATATGGAAGATCACTGGGGAAAAGTTTATAAAGAGGGAAGAAGTGATATGATGTAGGCCAGAATGTACTTTAGCTTTTTCCATGGTCATCTTTTAGGTTAACTCTTGAAGTCAACTCCCAAAGACCTTTCTTCAGGATGTAGTTCTATCAACATTTGCTCACTTTAGCCAAGCAGCAATTTTTCTTCCTCACCCACAGCTCTACTTCCAAAATCAGCAGATAACATTGTCAGTCTATCACTGAGGAGAGGTTTTCTCTGTATGTGTCTGACTGGCACATATTTCATGAGCTTAGCAGCTAGTAAAAGACAAAGACCCTTCTTATTTTGCATATTTTTCAATCCTTACAGGTGGAACATGCTTAGCTTATAGCAGAAAGTCAAGAAAATAATTCCAAACAAATTGGTGAACATATCTTCAAGAACTCACCCCAAATCCAGCCCAGCAATCTTCCATGAAATGAATTTCCTTTCTTGTCATTCATCATCTCCTTTAAACCTACTATACCAGAGAGTTATTTTATACTACATCTGTGATTCTGAGTGATTTATGTTTCTACAATCTCATTTTGATGCTACATTCATAATTGTATATGCTTTTCTCACTAGCTTTTTTTTATTTACTAGGTAAGAGTAACTATACAGCTAAGCCTTTAAACATCAGGCTCTGAGTTGCTGATTTTCTATTTCATTGTTACTGTACATTATCTTAGTTAAGTTACTTAATACTTTTAAGATTCAGTTCCCTTATTTGTGAAATGGATAAAGTTCATTTACTATATGCCTAATATATGTCAGGTGCTAAAATAAGTACTGGGAATAGATTTAAAAGAGGGAAGGGGGGGGAGAGAGAGAAAAGAGTGAGAGAGAAACATACACAGAGAAAAGGAGATGGAGGTAGAAAGGTAAAGGAAAGGAAAAGAAAGGAAAGGTGGACCAAGTCCTTGCCCTCATGGGACATAAATTTAAAACAAGTGTATTAACCTCTTTCCAATTGCTGAGATAAAATATATGGCATTCACAGCTTAAAGGAGAAGAGGCTTATTTTGGTTCGTGACTTCTTGTGGGTCAGACAAAAGTTGGCTTGTAGAAATAGCATAGTGGAAGGGCACGGTGGAAGAAAGCTGTTCAACCCAATTGCAGCCAAGAAGCAGAGAGAGAATGGAGGAGCTGGGGACACAAACGTTTCTGGGTCATGCCTCCAGTGACCTGCCTCCAACCAGGAGCCACCTTCTAACAGCAGGTCAGCTATGGATTTATCCATTATTGAATGCGGTGCCCCGAATCAAACCACCTTCCAACACGAGACTGAGACTTTTGTGGATGCTTTAGATCCAAATCATAACAATAAGGATGCATTCATACTTTTCTTTATAGATATCCATATCTCTAAAATATAATTTTATATAGCTACTCTCAAGAGAAGAAAGTAAGGGAATAGATCTTGAAAGCAGTATCGGTGCTTAATAAAAAGCTGATTTTAGGATTGAAGAAGTCATTCAAATCATTAAGGCTATTCAGAAATTTCTGTTTTCTTTTTGACACATACTAGGACTGTTTTCTTCTACCTCTCTAGAGTAGGCATGGGCTTATGATTTGCTCTAGCAAGATTTGGCACTTCTCCTTAACCTGATGGAATTATATCCAAGTGTTTAACATAAAGATTCCTTCTTCCATTCAGCCCTGCCTGCTGACTCACACTAGACATCAGCCAGGGATTTGGGGATTGGTTCGCTATTGCAAAACATATCCTGTCCTTACTGATGCGAGCATGCAACAATGCCTGGCAACTAGGAAGCACTTGATAGAATTCTATTATCATTGCTGCTTTCACAGTTATTACTATTAGTTTTATTATAGTATCATTTAGATTGCTGATGTAGAAATGTAGTAACATATAAATATCTTCATCTTGAATAAGTACTAAGATATTAAACTATAACTTTTTTGTTCCTACTTTCACAAATGGGGAAGGAGAGTCCAAGTAATTCACATTACCTGTCAGAGGCATCAGAGTCATAGCATTTAAATTCCAAGGGGTCCCCCTGATGGGAAAAATGAAACTTTACATGTTGAATGCTATGTTTCTATTGATTACACAAACAAGATACACATGCTTTTGAAATCATTTGGCTTGAAGACCTTATAAATTTAATTAGGTATGCAGAAAACCCAAAATATCAAATGTATAAATAAAAGATGTTTACTAAAGTGAAATATTCTAAGTAGTACTAAAATGTTTCTCTAAACATCAAAATAAACTAATAATAATTAGTTTTAGGCACAAAAATGGAATTTTGAAAGAAACAACTAAGTAACAGGAAAGAATGTCAGTTTGCACTGAAATGTAGCTCAGCTTCTCTTTAACCTGTGCAAGGAAGCCACAAGGAATAAGCAAACAAACAAAACCCCAAAAACATAGTTACTTTGTCTGGAGGCAAAAACTGCTAACAGCACCAGAGTAAATCTGCACGTTGTGAAACATATAAGGACAAATTGAGAGGGGGATGGAAATGCAAAACACATCAGATGCAATTTTTCAGTGAATAAAATTAAATCAAAAGGGAAAGCAAGTTTACTGGAGCATAAATATAAGTGATAAAATGAAAACTACATTTTCTAAAATAAGAAAGTGTTTCTGTAGTAAGTATCTCAGTGGTAGCTAAAAAAATCAACCCCATGATTTAAAATTCTATAAATGAAATTCTAAGTATCCTATTTCTGATATATACTAAAATCTAGTGACTTAGGTAAATTATTTCTTTTCTTAGAGTTCAAGATTTATCATAACAAAGGCAGCAACAAAATAATTAAATGAAATTGGTACTGCATTTTAGTAAATAAATGTAGAACAATTCCAGTGGTAGCCTTTATAGGCTTGACTCAAAATAGTGTGCTTTAATTGGCTTCATGGGAAAATATAGAGATAATTCTTTTCCTAAGTCATTGAAATAACCAGTGCAACTTTCTCCACTCTGGTAAGTGAAGGAGATGAAATTATTCAATAGACCAGGTTGTAGAGTTACATTGCACTTTCAATGTTCCCCTTATTTGACAAGACATGTTAACTTAAGTAAAAGAGATTTGTGAAACATATAAGAATGAGAAATTACTTTTTTGCTTTAATATTTTCTTTTTTCAGAGTGCATAATATTTATTTGATTATCAGAAGTCTATTATTCAGACATCAAAGTTTCTAAACACAATATAGTGAAGTTTTGTACTAAGGTTAAAAAGACATATTAATGGCATCATGTAGCACATGTACTTCCGTGTCTGGCTCATTTTACTTAGCACAGTGTCCTCCATATTCATCTGTATTGTCGCAAATGTCAAGATTTTCTTTTTTAATGTTGAATAGTATTCTAATATATGTGTGTATCATTTTTTTTATTCTTTAATTCATCAATGTATATTTAGGTTGCTTCCATTTCTTGGCAATTGTAGATAATGTTGCACAGAAAATGATTGTACAACTACCTCTTCAAGACATAGATTCTGATTCCTTTGACCATCTACTAGTACTGGGATTGTTGGATCATATGATAGTTCTATCTTTAATTTTTGAAGAATCTTCATACTGTTTTCCATATCAGCTACACTAATTACGTTTCCATACCCTAAGGAATGTGGACGGTATTCATAAAGGGTACAGAGTTTCATTCATGCAAGATGAGCAAATCCTAGACTTCTACTCTATAGAACAATGTAGAAAAATGCCCATAGCTAAAAATATTCTTTTACGTGATTACAATTTTGCCAAGTTGTAGATTTAATGTTACATGCTCTTTTCACAAAATAATAATTATAATGGAATAGTTGCATGAGGAAACTTTTAGAGATGAACATGTGTATAGCATAGATTTTTTTAAAGTTGACAACTGTACTTATGAAGGTATACAGAGATGAAGAAATAAAATACAAAATAAACTTGCCAAATACTTGGGAAAGATGGCACAGCTTCTCAAGTTGATGTTAATAATTAATAACAATTACAAATGACTTAGCAACACCAGGGAGACGTACAATTTTTGCATCAATTAATAGCATAGATTTTTGAAATGATTTTGTAGGTGTATATATATTCCAAATTCATCAAGTTGAATACACAAAATATGCACAACATTTTTGTATGTCAATCATATCTTAATGAAGTGATTAAATGAAAATAAAATAAACAATCTCATAAACTACTTAAAATGATTTATTCAATTAGCATTAATAAAATAAAATAATTTTAATTAATATTTACATATATTTAGTAAAGAATATTTATATCAAAAACTAAACTTCAATAGAGTTTTAAGTAATAAACTATACTATGATTATTTTTAATGAAGAGTTATATATATATTAAATTTAATGATTTATGTCTCATATTGGAAACAAGAATAAAGCTTGAATTCATTTTTGTGGGGAAAAGTATTATGTTTTCATTTGTTTTACAGTGAAAATATGGATCATTTCCTTTTCTTCAGTGAGCTGACCTTAAATGTTTGACACTATTAACATAGTCAGACTTCCTTAAATTCTTTAAATGTATTAAAATAAAAGGTTTTTCCACTAACAAACTACACTAGTATTATCAAATCTTCACCTCTAGGGGTTAGTCATTAGGCAGATGGATGGGTTTTTACTCCTCCTACCATTTGTAATTGTCATGGAATTACTTTTATCCTCCCTAAACCAGTGAAATGTAAGTTTTTAAAAAAATTTGGTTGAAAGGGATGCACCCTAGGGAAGATAAATTCCATTATCACCAAAATGTTCATTAAATGTCCATATTTTAGGAGGCAGCACTTAGTGTTATAAACATGATTGAATTAGACTTAATTCCTCCTTGTTTGGAAGTTACAGATGTGTAGACAGCAGTGATGCAGAAATTTTAGGGTCATACATTTAGCAAAGGGATGCATTCAACAAGGGGATGCAGAGGAATGAGCTAAGTAAGATTTTACTGTGAACATTTGTACTCTTGAACAAAGTATATCAGTGAACCTGGTGAAAAGGAGACCCCTGGAGATGGAGGTCTTGGTGATTCATGGCCACTCCTATAGTTATATAAGAAGAATCTGTCCCCAAACCTCATGACTTGACTGACTGCTTTCCAAATGACCGCAAGATAAGAAGGATTAGGTATGATTGGTTTGTTTTTCTAACTCTTCATATCTCTTCTCAAATTACCAAAGGAAAGGGATTTCCTGTCTGCATGTGCTTTACATATTTTTTAAATGGCTTTTATACTGTGGCAAAGAGAGGTCAAATAGGGAGTAAAGAAGTTAGTGGTGGGCTGGTGGTTTAGCTCAGTGGTTTCGCCGCCTGCTGCACAAGCGCAAGGACCCGAGTTCAATCCCTGGTACAAAAAAAAAAAAAAAAGAAAGAAGTTAGTGGCAAACATTATAGAAAATTACACTACAGCAGTGGGTACTTTTCATACTGGTAGAGATTTCAACACATATTCCTGGAGACTTAAATTCATTTTATATATTATACATCCCTAATACACTAACAAATCATTCATTACCTGTCTTGCTTTTCTCTTCTCTATATGTTTGCCTGATTTTATTAACCTTACCCTATATCTCTCTTTCTCAAAGCAATCCAGCTTCACCTTTTTAGGGAACCAGCCAAATTGACATAGGTTGTTGATCCCTTTATTCTGAATAATTTTCATAACCTTCCAGTCATTTTTAATTTTCCATGATGTTATTTCACACAAAATTATTTATGTCCAATGAATTCACTTTACAGTCATAGAAGTGTAGGAATTCACTGACCTTACCATGTTGTCCACCACCCTGAAACAGCTGACTTGATAGAATGATGAAATGACCATTTACAAACTCAATTATAGAACTAGCTGGGTGACATAATCTTGCAGGGCTGGGAAAGCTTCTTTAGAAAGCTGAATATTCTCTGACTCAGCATTCAATATAGGTAACTATTTCTCTAATACCTAGGATTCATTTCAGAAATTACAGGAACAAAGGAGAGTGTGTCACTCATTTTCCCCTTAGTGATGTATAGTAAAAATTTTGTTCCTGTTCTTAGGACTTCAGGTCCTTCTGGCCTAGAGTTTTCAGTTCCAGAAAAAGGAATACTTCTATCAGGAGACATAATACTGATTCCACTGAACTGGAAGTTCAGACTGCCGTTTGACCACTTTGGAGTCCTTATCCTTCTGAGTCAACAGGCTAAGAAAGGACTCGTGTTTTGGGCTGGATTGAGTGATCTTTACTATTAAGGCAAAATAGAAGCACTACTTCACAAAAAATGCTAAAAAGAGGATGCCTGGAATTCCGCTTAGGGCCTCTCTAAGTATTAGCATGTCCCATGATTAACGCTGATGGAAAACTACAACAACCCAATCCAGACAGAGGTAGGACCAACCCAGACCGTTCAGGAATGAAGGTTTGGATCACTCCACTAGGTCAAAATCATGACTGGATGAAATCAACAAGAATATAGAATTGGAAATAAAAGGGGATAGTTATAAAAATCAACAATGATTACATGACCAGTAACAGAAAAATCGACTAGATTCATCATGAATATTTTCTCCTTATTGGGTTATGAAAACATTTGAGTGTATTTATACATGTATTAATCAAATATTGTTTTCTTTCATCTCATATCCCATTAGAATATAAGATAATATATATTGACTTTTATACTAGTATATAAATAAAGTTAGTATTACATCATTGCAATTAAATTTTGGGAGGTTGCAGAGTAAATATCCCCCAAGGACTCTACTGGCTCCTTTGAGAAAAGTGAGTACACAATAGTGGTATCACGGTAAATGGAATTATGGCTTTGTTATTGCCTTTATTTGGTGATTAGGTATAGTTTACTGAGATGTACATCACTTTCATGTTGACAAGTGCCAATGCTAGAATGGGTAATTTTATGTGCCAACTTGACTGGGCTAAGGGATGCCACATAGTAAGTAAAACATTATTTCTAAAAGGGATTACTGCATAGGTCATTAGAGTGAATCAAAAAGACCTGCCGTCACTATTGTGACTGAGTATTATCCATTAAATTGATCAACCAAACAGAACAAAAGGCAGAGTAGGTGCAAATTCCCTCTCTCTTCTTGAGCTAGGCTGTTCATTTTTCCTGGCCACTGGACATTGGAGCTCACGATTCTCAGGCTGTGGACTCTAGGACATATACTAGTGCTGTCACTCTCTACCCAACACATTTTGGCCTCAGACCTGGAATTAAACCATTGGTTCCCCTTGTTCAGCCATTTGCACTTCAACTGCATGACATCACCAGCTTTATTTGGTATCCAATTTGCAGAAGATGTATCATGAGATTTCTTGAATTCTGGAATCATTTGAGCCAATTCCCATAGTAAATCTCCTCTAATATACGTCTATATCTGTCCCATTGATTCTGCTTTTCTAGAAGAACCTAAATAATATTCTCCTCATCTCTAGATGTTTACCAGATAGGAATTTTACCACAGCTCTCTATCTCAAACTCAACCCTGCCACACCTTTATCAGGATAACATTAATTTGTTAATTCTGAATCATTCTAATATTCTTCTCATCACTTTTCTTGATCTCTGGTATCTCTGGCTAACAATCCCTTGCAAAACAGACCCACACTGCTAACTTGACATTGTTTTTCAAAAATATACATCATGCTATGCATTTTTTTAAAAATACCTAAGAACTTTATATCAGCTAAACAATGAAATCTTGATCATTGGATTATCACATAAGTGCCTCCCACTTTGCTCTCACCTCACTTTCACTTCCCAATCTCAGCTCTAAGTTTGATGATCATTTTTGTGAAAGTTCATGCTTATTTGTATATATTTTCATTGTTCCTTCCATTTGAAAAGGGCTCTTCTTCTCGACCTAGAGAGCCTTTAATTTACCTCTGACACTATGTCTAAATGTTATCCCCCTATATAATTTTCTTGTGAGTTCCCAAGGTAGCTGAATATTGTTTTATCCTTGACATTGTATTTGTCTGAGATTTTTAATATTCTGAGACACTGAAAGGGTAGACCCAGGGTCCTCTTTGTTCTTGCTCACTTGCTAACAGCATCTGTACTACACTATCTTCTCATTACTGGTTGGTTTTTATGCTCATTGTTCTTTCAAGCACGTTGTTTCATGATATACTTTCAGTATGTTTGTAAAGTATTGCAGAGCAGATTTGTTCCCATCAGACAGACAAAATAATGGAGGATTACAGCTTATAAATGTTAGGGTTTTAGTTTGTTTCAAATATTTTTTGTGTTAGTTGTCGATGAACATCTTTCTAGCATGTTATTTCACATTTATGAACAGTATATTTTCCACCATGGGGAAGAAAGAAGCATCATCCCTTTGTATATAACTTTTTTTTTAACATTAAGGGTCAGCATATTACAAGCCAAAAACATCTCTTAACCTTCATTTCTTTAATTCTGTGTCTAACCTCATCATGTCATAAACTATGACTTGACAGATGATCCAAACAAAGAATTTTAGAATATTTTAGAGAGATGTTTTAGGATAATGATTTATGAAATAATTGTTGGTATCAACTACTATGCAATGAGCATTCTGCAAGGATCGGTACACATGTTCTAGCAGATCATATCCTTTTTGCATCTTAGACAATGTAACTATCAATTTATTTTGATAATGTCTTTGTCAGGGTTTTTATTTTTCTTCAGTGTAAAAGAGAACATCCATATAAATAAAAAATTGTTATTAATAAAACTAAATGTAAAAGGAACAAATGAATTTTGTCCCTTTATTTCCACTTAAAGTTTAGTTTTAATCTTACATGGAGGGTAATATTAGCCAAATATACAAACACATTTTTCATTCCAGAATGGGAATTTTTAGGACTATTTAAAACGAAAAGCAATAAACTACATAGTAATTTTTATGGGAGACAGTTATTTTCATACATACAATAAAGTTATTTCCATCATTTTCAGTGAGGCATGTTGTTTCAATTGCCTTTCTAGTGGCCACATTGGATGTGTCCTAGTTCAGTTGTTAAGTTGACAAATCCATATTTGTGTGCATAGTCATGCATTTATAGGCAGATGCTTAGAATCGGTTACTGACCTTTCACTGAAGAACTATAAATATCTCTTCTTAACTGAACATCTAAAGAAAAGTTTAGTAAATAGTACAACATTCAGAAGGGAAAACATAAATCAAAATTAAAATCATGATTTTAATATATTGAGCCCTTGCTATATAATTTCTGTCATTCCTGGGAGTTATTGAAATGGTTAAAGAGACCTAAACTATTTAAAATGCATGTCTCTAAAATCTAAATGGGATTCAACTATGGTTGAATAAAAGGCTATTAAAATGATGAAATCATTATATTGTATCCAAGGATAAAAGACATTGTAAATATTTAGTCTTTTGCAGTCACAAACCACTTAAATGAATGAATATAGTCTTTTCATTGGCTTATGGTTCTAATGGCCACCAGGAAATGTCAAATTCACATGCTGTCCCAGAACACAAGATTTAGCTTTTGGATTTTTAATTTAGCTAAAAGATGTGTAAAAGCACACAGTCATTCAGATCCCTATTGGCTCCACATCTGTGTAGGATTATGTTCAAACAATATTTGATCTAGCATTGGCAGCCACATAGGCTCACTAATGTGAATATTTGAAAGTAATTAATTGTATCTTTTTTTCTTTTTTAGTTAGGGACAAAAAAAATGAAGGAAGACAATTTGGAGAAGCACTGTTTCAGTAATAATCTTATGTATGAGGTAAGGCTCAAAGTTGCCAAAATGAAATCTGGAAATAAAGATCCATCAGTCTTAGGACTAAAGTAAATCATAATTGCTCTAAAAATGATTAATGCTGGTGACAGCCAAAGTTCTTTTGATAAAATAATACTTAATCTGATTCTATAATTCAGTAGACAGGAAATGGCTCACCTTTTGATAATAAATTAATTCTTTTATGCAGGGCTATAGTCATTCCAAAACATAAGCCACAAAAATGTCTTGCATACCAGGATATTAGTTTCCACGGGTAGCAAACAATTACTCTTTTGCTATCACTGTCTCACATTTCTCTCGCTTTTCCTCTTATCTGCAGATTTTGGTGGACAATATATCTATAGCTCAAGGCCCTTCTTAATAACTGTCTTTGCTGCTTTTGATACCTCAAAGTGGCAGATAACAACAGCAAGACAGTAGTATTTGGTGACTTTACAGATTGTAAAATTACACAAAATATTTTAGGTACTTTGTTAACAAGGTGGCAGAAGAAATTCTTATAATTTGTCAGAAATAGTAATTAAAGTTATAATAACATCTTGAGCTGGGATTTAGCTCAGTGGCATGACAAGTCCAAGGTCCTAAGTTCGCTCCCATGTACCAAAAAAAAAAAAGCCTGAGATATCTTGATTGCTGGAGCACACACACACAAAAAAAACCAAAAACCTTCTATGCTGGGTCTCTGTCATCATATAGTATACTTAAATACTTTTCTTATGTCTTTTATGTCTTTAAATACTTCTTATATGTCTGTGAATTCCACAAGACACTCCCTGTATGTTATGTTGCTAAACTCAGGCCCTTTCTTCCCATGGGCATAACTTAAATTCATCTAAAAACTGATTTGATCTGCAGAGTGCATATCACTTTAAACTGGAGAGGAGAATAAAATCTTGGAGACAGCACAGAATGTGGTTATAGTAATCCAAGTTAAAAATGACCAGAGCATCAACAAGGGATTTGCCTGCTAGACTAGTGTGGTTATTAATGGACAAATGCTCTTTCCTCAACCAGGGAACTGCTTCTACCCCTTGTGGTTATGGGAATAGGAAATAGAAGGAGACAACCCTTTACTGGCAGACACATTACTGACCCTGCAGAGGCAGCAAGAATAATGAGCAGGGAAGGCTTCAGAGAAGAAAGGCCTGCCAAGCAGAATAATTGCTGCAGGAAGTCAGAATTCCTTGGATGTGATGGTGACTAGGTTGGATGAATTAATAAAATGGGCATGGAGTCAAATCCTACTGTGTTGAAATTACAGAAGCACAAACATCCAGGTTCCGGCCCATCTATGAGTCATGAATATTCAAGGGATCTTACTTCTCACTTCCTTTGTGACACATATAGACAGGCACATGGTTCCCATATATCTGGAATGATCTTGAGTTTAGATATTCATTCATATTATAATCAGACTATGTCTTTATTAAATAAAGTGTTTTAATAAATATAGCCATCAAAATAATAATCTTGTTTATAAACCAGTTTAACTCTCTAAGATAGCACTTAGAATGGCTAAGATTATTTTTTCAAACTTTTTAAACTGATAAAATTTTATATGTTAATTGTGCACACCGTAATGTTTTAAAGCTGTATACACATTGTGGAATGATTAGGCTTAGTTAACTAAAATATGTATTACCTATACATAGTTTTCATTTTGTGGTGAGAATACTTAAAATCCATTTGCTAGCATTTTTCAAGTATTTATTTTCCTTAACTGTAGTCAAGATGTTTTATAACAAATCTATCTCTCCTCCTTATTCCTCCCATTGAGGTTTTATTTTATATTCTTTGAACAACTGACATCTCTCTAACCCCATTCCCTGATTTTAACAGTCTCTGATAACCATTATTTTACTCTTCTTCATGAGAATAACTTTTTAAGTTTCCACCTATTAGTGATAGCATGAGGTATTTGTCCTCCTATGCCTGGCTTATTTCATCTAACATAATGACCTGTGGTTCCATCCAGGCTGTTACAAATAACAGGAGATCCTTCCTTTTTATGACTTAATAGTATTCCATTGTATATATTTGCTACATTAACTTTATCTATTCATCCACTGATGAACACTTAGGGTGATTCTATATCTTGATACACGAATAAAGCAGCCATAAATGTAGAAGGACAACTATGTCTTTCACATACTGATTTCGCTTCCTTTGAATATAAATCCAGAAGTGAGACTGTTGGACCATATGTAGTTCTAGTTTTTATTTTTTAGGAATTTAAATATGATTTTCCATAAAGGCTGTACAAAATTACATTTCCACCAATAGTGTGCAAATGTTCACTTTTCTCAAGAAGCTTAACAGTACCTATGATATTTTGTCTTTGGGCAATAGTTAACCTAATGGGCATATCTACTTGTGGATTTGTTTCATATTTCCCTGATGATCAATGAAGTTGAACATTTTTACATATATTTTGGTCATCAATACATCTTCTTTTAAGAAATGTCTGAGTCTTTTTCCTATTTTTTAATTGAGTTATTTTCTTTCTATCAAATTATTTAAAATACAGGTTTAGAAATTTATTGTGTTTAGAAAGAAACAAATATCGAATGCATGTTTTCAGACTCGATTTTTAAAAATTTTTCTATTCAAAATTTTTTACTTTTTACACTAAACAAGTTTCTAAGAAAATTACTTTTGAGAACCAACTCAATATAATATAATGCGTAAGAGAGATAAAGGAGAAATAAATAAAAGAACAAAATAAATAAAATAAAATTAAGCAAGGAAGTAAGCCATAGTGCTGTAAGCTAAATAGTATCTAGAAATGCCCCATACTTATGAGAAGATATTTTGTTTTATGTCTTTCCTCCTTCTTTCACTGTGAGTTAGGAAGTGCAAAGGCTATTTATGCTTGGGAACAGAGACATAATTTAAAGAGTTAGGCAGTGACAAACAAGTTCTCACATCAGTGACTCCAAACTTGATAGATATTGGACTATCTAAAGCAAAATGACTTTTATACAACCATATCCTTACATGCTTAAATTTCTTCCATTGATATATTCTTCCATTGTGACATATTATTAAATTTTAGAGCAGGTTTTTTGAATTGTAAAGAAATAACTTTTTAAAATACAACTACCCTTAGCAAGGGTCATAACATTATCAGCAGAGACTTGAGAAGATTTCTTCATAAAAATGTTGGAAAACCTTGCTTGCTGGTATGGGAAAACAAGGCACTCTTCTAATAAGCTGTGGGAGAGGAACATAAATTACCTCATTTGGGAAAACTGGGAATATAGCAGGACTCAAAACAGGCTTTCCCTGGAACTCTGGCTTTTCTGTAGTCCTACTCACTCTACTCACACAGGGGTCCAGGTTGCTGCTTTTCTTTGATGACACTGCTGGGAGTCAGCTGAGCCTCTGCACAGGGAATGTCACACTCACGGCAGGAATTTTTCTGTATTTAAAAAGCAGAAATCAACTTCTTGGCACTTCATCAAAAGAGATTTGATTTCCTAACTAAAGCAGATTTCTTAATCATAAGAGTTTTTGGAACTTTTCCCTCTACCATGGAACTCAGTGAATGGTTGGATTTTTCCAAAATTATTTGAAGTTTAGATGCTAGGGGCTATGCAAACTGCTCCAGTTTTCCTTTCAATTTTGTGCTTTGTTGGATGTTTCCCTCAAGTCTCCCTGTGTAGTTCAGTCATTAGAGCTGGAAGGTTTATTATTTATTTTGATAGTCACCAGCCTATTTTGCCAAGCAGTTTGCATTAGTGTTTCATTTGACAGGTGCTACTATGAAAATGTTCTAGGTAATTTTAGGTCCTCTGTATGAGGTTTCTATATCTGCTGTCGTGTTTTCTTCCCATAGAAAGCACAGTACATTTTTGTACTTGGTAAAAGCTTTGTTTCCTTGCTACTTTTTCAGTGACAGATTAAGCAGCCATTGGTTGAAAACTTTTTTTTTCAATTTAATCTAAATTTTTTTTTCATTAACTTTATTGGTACATTTTAGGTATACAGTAGAGTTACATTCATCATTGTGATTTTGTAACTTTACATAATGTATCTTGGTTCTTTTTTTTAAATGAAAGAAACCCGATATTATTCATTTATTTATTTATTTATTTATTTTTGGTATGAGGGATCGAACTCAGAACCTTGCACTTGAGAGGCAGGTGCCAGAACCACTGAGCTAAATCCCTGGCCCTATCTTGGTTCTTACTTTTTCCCCATTCCCTTGCTCTCCCTTCACCCCCTCCACCCTTCCCTATTTACAAAGACTTAGTTTCCATTTTTTTCCTTTTTTCATATTTTTTCTTTTCCCTTCTTTTCCTTCTCCATCCCTCCCACATGCCCTACTCCTTTAGACCTTTTCTTTCTATTTCACAATATCATTTATACATTTTGATCCTTATTTACACTTTTAGTTTTTCACACCAGAGAAGCTATTCAGTATTTACACATGTGTGTTCTATTTATTTCACTTAAGAGTATGGCCTTGATATGCATCCATTTAGCTATAAATGTCTCTACTTTCTTGCTCTTTATGGCACAGTACTACTCCATTTTATAAAAAAAACACACATCTTTATCCAGTCTCCAGTTGATGGGCAATTGGGCTGTTTCCAAGTTTTAGCTATTACAACCTGTGCTGCTATAAACATGAGTGAACATATATCACTGTGGTGTGATTTTTAAAATTATTTTGGGAAGATACCCAGCAGAGGGATAGCTATGTCAAATGGGACTTCCAATCCTAGTTGTTTGAGGTATCTTCATATTGATTTGCACAGTGGTTGCACCAGTTTGCACTCCCACCAACAATGAAGAAGGGTTCCTGTCTCCCCACAATCCTGCCAGCATTTGTTATTGCTTGATTTCTTGATAGCAGCCATTCTTACTGGGGTGAGGTGGAATCTCGGTGTTGTTTTTCATCTGCATCTCTTGAATGACCAGTGATGTTGAACATTTTTTCATATGTTTATTTGCTGCTTTTACTTCTCTGTCTGAGAAACATCTGTTCATTACAGATGTCCATTTTTGAATTGGGTCTCTATATTTGGGGAGTCTGATTTTTTTGAGTTCTTCATATATTCTAGATAGTAGACCTTTGTCTGAGGAACAGCTGGTAAAATTTTTTTCCCACATTGTAGGTTGTCTCTTAGCTCTGTTGGTGGTTTCTCTTGCAGTGCAGAAGCTTTTTAATAAGATGTGATCCCAGTTGTTGATTCTTTGTGCTAGTTCCCCTGCTACTGAGGTTTTGTTCATAAAGTCTTTTCCTATGCCAATGTCTTCAAGAGTTCTACCTAACTTATCTTCCAGCAAGTTTAGTGTTTCAGTCTTAATATTTAGATCTTTAATCCACTTTGATCTCAGTTTAGTGCATGGTGATAGGTATGGGTCTAGTTTTAATCTTGGACTAGTTGAAATCCAGTTTTTCCAACACCATTTATTAAAGAGGCTATTTTTCCTCCAGTGAGGATGGTTGGCTCCTTTGTCAAAGGTGAGGCAACTGAGTATGTCTGGAGTTGTTTCTGTATCTTCTAGTCTATTCCACTGTTCCTTGGATCTGTTTCTTTGCCAGTACCATGCTGTTTTTATCACAGTATCTTTGTAGTATAGTTTCAAGTTGGGGATTGTAATACCCACTGCTATGCCTCTGTTGCCTTTGCTTTTTCTTGCCTTTGTTGCCTTTGCTTGTTGCAATTGCTTTTGCTTTTCTAGGTCTCTTCTGGTTCCAAAGGAATTTTTGGATTGTTTCCTCTAGTTATGTGAAATATACTGTTGGGATTTCAATCAGGATTGCATTGAATCTGTACAGCAGTTTTGGAAGTACGGCCCTTTTCACTATATTTGTTCTTCCTACCCAGGAACAAGGAATGTCTTTCCATTTTCTTATATCCTCTTTGATCTCTTTTTTTCAGAGTGTTATAGTTCTTGATGTAGAGGTCTTTTGGTTCCTTCTGTAGATTGATTCCTAGATGTTTTATTTTTTTGCATGCTATTGTGAAAGGGATTGTTTCACTAATTTCTCTCTCACTGAGTCTATTATTTGTGTACAAGAAGGCTATTGATTTTTCAGTATTTACCTTGTATCTGGCTGCTCTACTGAATCCTAAGCCTAGAAGTACTTTGGCAGAGTTTTTTGGGTCTTCAATGTAAAGTATCATATCATCAGAAAATAATGACAATTTAACTTCTTCCTTTCCTATCCTTATTCCTTTTATTTCTTTCCCTTGTCTAATTGCTGTGGCTAATGTTTCTAGAAATATATTGAACAGGATTGGTGATAGTGGACATTCTTTTCTTGTTCCTCATTTTAGCATGTAGGTTTTCAGTTTTTGACTATTTAGTAGGATATTGGCTGTTGGTTTTTCATAGATAGCCTTTACCATGTTGAGATAAAGACCCTCTATTCCGAGTTTCTGCAGGGTTATTTATCATGAATGTGTGCTGAATTTTATCAAATGCTTTTTCTGCATTTATTGAGATGATCATGTTGTTTTTGTCCTTGGTTCTGTTAATGTAGTGTATTACATTTATGATTTATGTATGTTGAACCATCCTTGCATCCCTGGGATAAATCCAAGTTGGTTAGGGTGTATGATCTTCTTGATGACCCCCTGTATTTTGTTTCCAAGTATCTTATTGAGGATATTTGCATCTAGGTTAATTAGGGAGATTGGCTTATAGTTTTTTTTTTGGTTGTTTTTTTCCCTGGTTTTGGAATCAAAGTAGCACTTGCTTTCAGGAATGAATTTGGAAGCCTTGCTTCCCTTTCAATTTCATTGAAAAGTTTAAAGAGTAGTGACAAGAGTTCTTTAAATGTCTTGTAGAATTCAGCAGTGAAACCATCAGGACCTGGGGTTTTCTTCATTGGTAGATTTTTAATTATGTATTCAATCTCACTGGTTGTAATTGGGGTGTTTAGGGTTTTTATATCTTCTTCGTTCAACTTTGCTAATTCATATGTATCTAGAAATCTGTCCATTTCTTGTCTGTTTTCCGTTTTATTAGAGTACAGGTTCTTGAAGTAGGTATTGATTCTCTGTATTTCTGTTGGATATTTTGTGACTTCATCTTTTTCATTTCTAATTTCATGGATTTGAGCCTTTTCTTTCCTTTTTTTTTTTTTGATAAGATTGGCTAAGAGAGTCTCAATTTTATTTATTCTTTTGAAAAACCAACTCTTCAATTCATTGATTTTTTTGTATCATTCTCGTAATCTCCATTAATTTGATTTCTGTTCTGATCTTTATAATTTCCTCTCTTGTACAAGCTTTGGATTTGTCTTGCTCTTCTTTTTCTAGGAGATTAAGATTCAGCATTAGATTGTTTATTTGAGCTTGCTCTGATTTCCTACTGTGGGCATTCACTGCTATGTATTTCCCTCATAGAACTGCTTTCATTATGTCCCACAGATTTCTGTGTGTTGAACTAGCATAATCATTTAATTGCAAAAACTGTCTAATTTCTTCTTTAATTTCCTCTGTTACCCTTTGGTTGTTCAGGAGAGTTTTATTCAATTTCCATGTGTTTGTGAAGTTCTTGCAGCTTCTTATGCTATTGATCTCCAGTTTAATTTTACTAAGGTCTGTTAAAATGCATGGGACAAATTATATTCCTTTCCATTTACTTAAACATGTTGTAGGTGCTAGTATGTAGTCTATTTTGGGGAATGACCCATGTGCAGCTGAGAAGAATGCATATTCTAATTTTGTGTGGTGGAACACTCTGTAAACATCTGTTAAGTACATTTGTTCAAGAGTTTGATTTAATTCTAGCACTTTGTTGTTGATTTTTTTTCCATCTAGTTGACCTGTTCATTTGTGACGTTGGGTTATTGACGTCCCCACTACAATTGTATTAGTGCTTATTTGTTTTTTCTTGTCCCTTAATATTTGTTTTGTATAGTTGAGGGCATTAGTATTTGGGACATATATATTTATCATTGTCATCTCTTGCTCTTAGATTGTTTCCTTTACAAGGATGTAGTGACATTCTTTGTCGCTCTTAATTAGTTTTGGTTTGAAATTTACTTTGTCTGTAATAAACCTTCAGTCCATGAGTTTCTTTTTCAACTAGGTGCATTTTTTTGTATACAGCATTTTGTTGGATTTTGCTTCTTAATCCATTCTGCCAGTCTGTTTCTTTTGATTGGTGAGTTGAGGCCATTAACATTGATGATTATAACTGATATGTATTGACATCATTTTCATGTTATTTTCCTGTTGTTGGCTCTTTTTTATTTTTTCCCTCTCCCCTTTTCATTTCTTGCCTTGCCTGATGGATCTGCTTGTTGGGCCTCATGGAGTTGTGACCTTCATTGTCTTTTTCTAGGATATTTTTTAGAATTGTTTAGAGTGCTTGTTTGGTATTCATGAAGTTGCTCAGGTATTCTTTGTCATGGAAGTATTTTATTTCCCCATCAATTTTGAAAGATGCTTTTGCAGGATTCGTCAGTCTAGGTTGGAAGTTGTTTTCTTTTAGGGCTTGAAATATCTCACCCCAGGCTCTCTTTGATTGGAAGGTTTGTGTTGAAAAGTCTGCTGTGATTCTGATGGGCTTTCTTTTGCATGTGATTTGTTTCTTTTCTCTGCTTGTAGGATTTTGTTCTTCTGTTGGGTTTCTGGGATCTTGATTATTATATGTCTAGGTGTAAATTTTTTTGGTCAAGTCTAGTTGGAGTCTATATCCCTCACTTATCTGTATGTTAAGTTCTTTTTTCCTGCTTGGGAAGTTTTCTGCCATTACTTCTGTGAACAGTTTTTTAATGTCATTTTTACTTTCTCCTGCTTTTTCATGGACTCCTATCAGTCTTATATTATTCTTCTTTGCATCATCTGAGAGCTCTTGGATTGATTTCTCATGGTCCCTTACTAGTTTTAAGAGATCTCTCTTTTTATGGTCACTGATCATCATCCTGTCTTCTATATCTGATATTCTGTCTTCATATTGCCTCAGTCTGCAGTGTACACTTTCAATAGTGTTTTTAATCTCTTGGATATCGGTTCATATCTGTCTCATGAATTCCATTTCTTTCTTATATTGGGTGTTCATGATTTCCATTTCTTTCCTATGCTGGACATTCATGGGTTCCATCATGGTCCTGAACTCATCTATTTTTTTCATCTGTTTCTGTTCTAGAGTCTCTAATCATGTCTCTCATTCTGCTCACCATCTCTGTAGTTATCTGGGAAACTATTTTGTTTTGAATTTTTCTAGAGACTCATTCATCTGTTTTGTTACTTCTTGTGCTATCAGTTCAGGGTGTCCAGGTTGTTGATTATCAAGCTTTTCCACCTCATTTCCCTCAGAGTTTGTCTTTGGTGAGGTAAAAGTCTGGGATCGAGCCTTGCTTAAATGTCTTCTCATTTCTATTTTTGTTTTTGGTACTGTCCTTGGTTTAGTTACTTTGTTGATACTTTGATATTGGTTTTTGTAGGTATCTTTATTGCTTCTATTTAGAACCTTTATGGAATGATTGCTTCTCAGAGGTGTCTTCCAGATACAGTTGGTCTTAAGGTTTTGAGTCTCTATTGACTTTGGGGCAATCTTGTTTTCATTATACCAGAAGGGTAACTGATTATTATTGTTATTGGTGATTGTATCACTTGGGCTAAGGTGTTGTGATTGATCTAATCAGTTATCCTTCAATCACAACAATCACAACACCTTAGCCCAAGTGATATGATCAGCAATAGCAATAATATAAAGTACATCTTAGAAAATAACAATTTGTAGTAGTTATTAATCTATCACCTTTAACCATGTGAATTAAATCAAAATTGAGGACCAGCCCAAAATATGTTTATAGTAAATAGACTCTTCACTATAGCAACTTTACCCTTTGGGATGAGGACTTAGAAGGAGTTGGGGAGGGAGGGATAGATAGGTAGAAGGAAAAGGAAAGGTTAGAAGTGAGGCCAGAGGACTCAGGAAGATCACACAAACTCTAGGGATCTTTTGAAGACAAGAGGAAAAGACAGAATGAAAGAACAAAGACAAGAACAGAAGAACCTGTCAGTAATAGGGAAGCTAGAAACTGTATTCACTTTCCTTTGAAACTAATGACAATCAAGAGAAGGAAAAAGTGAGAAGAAAAGAAAAAGAAAGAAGAAATCTGAATTAGGGCAGGAACAGGAACAAAAAGGGAGATAAAGAACAATGTGGGAGAGCAAGAGAGTGAGAGAAAGAAAGAAAAGAAAATGAAGAAAGAAAAACAATTTGAAAAGAGTAGAAAAAACAACTAAAAATTAAAAATGAGAGAAAAAAATAATTTTGAAAATAAAAAATGAAAACAAAGGGCCTCCTTCAGAGTATGTCTCTGCTGTCACAATAGACAACGTGAGCCAAAGTGTGCACTTCTAAGTCAATTAGTCTCAGCAAGCCAGTCACAGACTCATGAGATTCAGGCAGATTTCTGGCTGCAAGTTCCAAGTTGAGCTCTGTGTCCTCCTGCAGGGTTGAACTCTGCAAGGTTCTACTGCAGGTTCCAGCTGTCCTTCCCCTGAAGGTAGTCCAGGTTCAGATGGGAGGTGATGATCCCTCCAACTTACCAAGTATGGTGGGCTGGTGTGCCTTTATTGCAGAGATTCTCTTCACTTTTCCAGTGGGCTTCAATTTTCATCAAGGAGCCTGAGAGGGGCCCTCTTCCTGTTGTTCACTTCTGCTGTGTCTTCTGGAGCTCAGGACAATGACATTTATGACCCCCTGTGCCTCTGAGGTGTGGATCCAGGTATAGGTGCAACCAGAAGGCCAGAAGTGGGGGGCTGTTGCTCCACTCCTCACCCGTCTGCCCCTGGCTGGGAGGCCCAAAATGAGGTAGTGTTGCTCGGATGGCTCCAGGTAGTTCTGCTTCTCACCTGTCCACCCCTGGCTCTAATCTGAATGTTAATGAACCAATGAAAAATAAAATGGCAGAACCAAACCAGGATGAGTGGATGAAATATACGTAGAGGTAAGAAGACACTGCCATTTCACTTACAGTGTGCATGCAGCAGAGGTAAATTTTTGGCTTTGAGGAACTCTAAGCTTCACTCTGTGAGTTTGAGAGGGAAAGATGACTGTATAAATTTGGTAGAAGAAAATATAAGAGGTGATGATAGCACAGCAGAGAATACTAATCGAGATAAGAGAAATCAGGTAGGTCACCCTGGAGAAAATGATATTATGTCATTTTTTTAATTACTTAAATTCTTTTATTGGTACATGTTAGGTATACAACACATTTACATTTCTCATTGGGAACTTGTACCTTTACATGATGCATCTTGGTCCTTATTTTTTCCCTATTCCTAGCCTTCCCTTCACCCCCTCCACCCTTTCCTATTTACAAAGACTTTATTTCCATTTTTTCCATTTCCCCTCATTTTTCCTTTCCCTTCTTTCCTTTCCCCTGCTCCTCCCACTACCCCTACCCCTTTGGACCTTTTCTTCCTATTTTGCATTAGAGAAGATGATATTTAAGGTGAGTTTTACAGATAAATAATAACGTGGCAAAAAGAAGGGCCATATATATATGTGTGTGTGTGTGTATATATATATATATATATATATGGCTTTCCAATATAGAAAGAGTGGTGATTTGATTTTGTATATATGACTTTCCATGCAAATATTTGAGTTTCAATGGTTTTTGGATGTTCATGTCTGATCATTGTTTCCATGAAGTTCTCTTCCTTTGCTCAAATTTTATGTTCTCCAGAGGAGTTCTCTGATCACTTTATGTAACTATTTCTTAAGCTTTTTCTTGGTAGCTTTCCATTTTAACCTGTTTTATGTTTCTTAATAGAATATATCAATGCATGTCAGGAAAGAAGAGCAAATACTTGTTTAAATAAGTACTGGTAATCCTTTGCTTCTATTTTTCTTTGTACTGTGCAATATATGATCATAACACTTCCTGTTTCACTTATCATGATTCCATCACTCAGGAATTTAGCTTATCATTATTCAGTGAAATATTGGCTAAGTTCACTCATCAAATATAGTAATTGAGCTAGTGGGGGTAAACTAGCCTCACTTTAAGACTGCCTGGTTCCTGAGGTCTCTCTAGCTTCATGACTTCTCTCTTCAGGTGAACAACTCAAGTTTCACTGTGAGGAGTTCAGGGCAGCAAAATAATGCCAGCAGCAACTGATCTCTCATAAAGCCAAGGCCTTGAAATAGCATGTCATCACTTCCATAACATTTGATTGGTCAAATCAAAAACAAAGTTAACCTAAATTCAAAGAGAGAAGAAAGTAGATCTAATTTTTAATATGAGAAGTAGCATATGCATATGGGCAAAGGAGGAGTTTTTACGGCTATCTTTGATGGTTACTCTCTAGAATCCAATAGTATTATTATAGAAAGGTGAGTTAATTAGATATCTTGTAAACAGTTAGGACCAGCTTTCAAGGAGCCAACATGGAGGACAGTTGAGGAGCCAACCTGTAGAACAATCAAGAGTCAACAGAGAGAACAATGAAGGCACATCACTGAGCATTATGTAAAGAAAAGAGGTACTACTTCCCCTAGATATGTATACCAATAATTGATATTCAAAGTGGACATCAATCTCCCTAGCCCATTTCCTTTCTGGAAATTCCTTGTATGTGACTTGTTTTCCTGTCTGATCCCCATTTAATCAATATTACCTGGGTGACTGTATTTGTAATCTTATTGGTTGGTCATGGTTTTGTCCCACCTCATGCCCACTTTGTAACTTTCCATTGGGTCTTATAGTTTTGTCCCACCTTGAACCCACCTCATCTCATGGCTTTGCTCCATTAAAAAACCCCTGGGAAAGAGGGTGCCAGGCAACCCACTTTCTGGTTCTCCTTCTGTCTCTCTTAGACTGAAGCTATTTTTCTCTCAATAAATTTTCCTACTCTTAACCTCCGTTGTTCCTAGAATTTATTCTTTGATTTTAGAGAACACAAACTCATGGATATCTAAAAGGTTTGGGAGTTACATCTATTCCCCCTATATCAGTATGACCAACAAGCAGATAGTTATAAAAGATTCCAGTTACAAAATAAATCAACATTAGAGAACTAGATATTTTACTAAATTTGTTTTAATGTAGTTAGGAAGATAAATAAATGAGCGACCTTGATTCTATATAAGATGATGCCATTGGGAATTTTGAATTCTAGTGACTTGGTATTTGTGTATGATGAAAGATATGGATCTAATTATATTTTGTTTAATTTTTATATGTGAATATCCAATTTTTTTCAACTCCATTTTACTCAAGTGTTCCATAGGACTATGATATAAGTAGGCCTAGTATGTGTATACACACAGTGGTTTGCGTTAGAAGAAAGGAATTTCAAGCTTTGGAAATGAAATCTTTTATAATGTGCAGTAAACCTTTGACCTAAAAGAACACATCTTTGTCTTACCAAACATTTTTTGCAGGGTGACATTGTTCTTATCTTCCAAGAGTGTTATACAAACATCCTTGAAATGATAAAATCTAGAACAGAGATAAAATCTACAACCTTTTAGAACTTTCAATGATAACAAATAGCTGGCTGCGTTATGCGTGACATAGGTCTGCCACCACTGATCTAGAAGAATGATTGCCATTTCTTCTGTTCTCCAGATGTACAGAAACATGCCTATCCCTGGAAGAATTATTTTCTAACAATATCCATCCTTTGATTCTACACTATCTTGACTTTTAGCAATTTTTCCTATGAGTGCACCAGTCTGATAGATTTGTCCTCTTTGGTCCCCTTTGGTCTTCTTTGGTATCAGTGACTCATAGAAGTCACCCCAAATCATCTTTCTTCTTAAAATAACTGAGGATAATGTAGTGGGGAGTAAAGCATCAGAAGCCTGGGAGAATCGGAGAGGAAGGCCAATTTACTATCAATTTCGAACAAAGTGGTGGCTGCATGCAGCTCAACCAAACAAACCTCCAGTGTTTCTAATCCACTTACAGCCTTATATTAGCAGCACGATCACCCTCACAACACCCTCTATTTTCATTTGGGGATCTCTTAATTGGATAGGCATAGCCACCATGCTTTTTGGTTAGAGTTGTAGGATAAACAACATTTGGGTTCTTCAAATTTGACATGTAAAATGTTGACTTTTAAAAGTTTTAACATGAGGCCTAGAAGAGTTTTCCAAGTTACATGGGTTACTGAAAGCATTTATGTAACTTCTGTTCAATGCATTTCTAACTCATTAGTAGATTACTATCATAAACATTGTAAAGCCCATCCAGGGCAAGAACTCAAGCAGTTGTAAGTGTCTCATTTTTGGTTTTTCTAAGAACTTTGTCTCTTCTCTTCAAATCTTCCTGAGAGAGCCAAATCTCTTTCATTTTAACCAGGACACACTGCAGAAACCCTGAAAGTATCTGGAGTTGATGGTTTTGACTGTAGGAAGGGACAAGTGAAAAGAACTAATTATTGTTCGTGTACCATGGCAAGCTCTTTGTGCTTCACTCACTGTTTCCTTTCTCAGGTGAAGTAACCAAAGTTCTTGGTCCTAACAATCATGAATTTCCCCATAATCTTCCACAATGCATCTCTCTTTGTCAAAAGGTGGCAGAACTTTCTGCCACCAAAGCCCAGGAGGAATGTTGTACTCATTATTGGAAGCAGCAGCTTACCAGATGAGATGTTTATGTTCCCCTTTTAAGTTTATTAGTAACAACTGGGACACCATTTGGGTGCTTGGTTTTTCACTGACTTCCTTGTACATGGCCTGAAACCATTGCTCCAATTTCTTTCAATCGCAAGGCTATAAAGTAGAGAGCCTATTACTGCTCAGTTGATCATAGATGAACTTCCCATTACTCTCATTAATTTTCCCTTAGAGCCTAATCCCTATTCTTGAAGGAAACAATGCCTCTGTCAATATCTGATTTTCATGATCAGGACTGTCAGGGAAAGGAAGAATTTAAATTTTATCCTACTAACGAGTTATGCCACCCTTCTTTCAGGAGCTCAGAAAACAGAGAAATATAAATACAAATGTAAACCTTTGCATAAGAGGCAGAGGACTGTGACATTTGCAGAGCTAGCCATAGTCACAGGGTTAGTTCTTATCCTGCTCCCAGGGCTCAATGACTGTGAGGTGGCACAAAGAGGATCAGATGTCATCTGCACATGTAGTGCAGTGTGTTGCGTTACAGGAGACGAAGACTGGATGAGGGAAACCAAATCTTTTACAGCAGAAATCACAGCTGCCATTTACACCAGAGGAAATATGGTTTCGTTATACTGGAGAGTAATAACAAAACAACCAAATACCCCAAACAAAAACATAACAAAACTTGCCTTTTGCTGCAGATGGACACACTCTCTGTCTTCTGAGGGTGTTTGCTGAGATTATAATGCATAGAAGAGAGTTCAGAGAGGAAATATAGACAGTCAGAGCCTCTCTACAACACTATGCTGTAATAACACATTAGAGTCTGAGCTCTGCATCCTTCTGTCTCTCTGTCTGTCTGTGTGTCTCTGTGCTTGTCTATTAACCTGCCTCCTACGCGTTTACTCTCCCACACAGTTATACACAGAGACTAAATGCTGAAGTGTTTTTGAGATTTCTTATAGCTTCAAAATAATTCCAAAATTTTTCAGTAACATGGGATATTCATTTGGTTTGATTCTTAGAATTTCTTCAATAGTTTATAGAAAATTCCCTACTTTTTCTATAATTAATAGTAGAAAATGGAAAAAAAATCTCGCCGTATTAGTAAGTGTATAAGAAGAACAACTAAAGAATAAATGGGAGACTAATTGGTGGCCACACTGAAAGTCCCAGAATTGGGAAAATTTTAGGTAGCCAAGTACATATCATGCTGAGGAAATAAGCCGGAATAAGAAAGTTCAGAGAATATCTGAAAAAAGAACACAATTTGAGTTAAATTTATAAATGAAAAGAAATCCAGTAAGTTAAGATGATAGAGGAGGAGTAAGGGTAAAGCAGCCCTGCTTCACCGAGCAAGATAATAGTCTGCTCAGAGTATTCTGGACCCTGAAATTTTAGAGACTAAAGATTTAAGGTGCTATAAAAGAATGAATTGTAGTAGTTGGCATAGCAAGGATGATTAAGGGTATCAATTGAAGCCTATTCAATGTAAGAGAAATCTGACATGTTTCAGAGATGGTCATAGTCAATACTATATTTGGAAGAAGGAAGAATTCTCAGAAATATTCAATACAGGATCCATTCAAGTCCTGTGGAAGTGAAGGTCTTTGGGACAGTCAAGTATTTCACAGGACATAAACATCTGCTCTAGTGGGAGGTAACAGATTTAGCCCTCTCAGATTCATCCTGAAGATATATGGTGCATGAGTTTAGAAAAATACCTATTATTATATTATTTTTATTGTATCATGAATATTCATAGCATCATATCATAAAGAAAAATTTGTGCCAAATTAGAATTCCAGCACCAATGAGCTTATGGAAGAATATAATATTCAGAGGAACAGGAAAAGAAATGTAATATTCTGACTTTCAATTTTTATTTAAGATTAACGCTGATGGCTATTTAAAGCTAGCCTCATTAGCAGAAAAGCAAAATGAGGTACATCAGTATAGGAGGGAAGTACGTTATGAATTCAAACCTTATATTCAATGGGCCTATTTATTGCACAAATATGATTAAAATGTAATTATTATCACTTATAATTATGCTTTGCAGTCAGGTCTTGCTTTTCCTTTTCAAAAATGCATACATATAATGTGAAGAGATGTTGGTTAAGGCCAGTTTAATTATTCTTTCAAGAATAAATATCTTTGTATGCTCTCACTGAGGGTGTACACATATTCCTTCTGCATCTGCTTTGAAAATGGGAACAAAAGGGGCTAAGTGTAGAAGATAATACAAGACATAGTCCTTCTTAAACTGCATTTTGCATCACAAGCATAATCTCATGATGAAATACATTTCATTTGAGCTTTGCTTTCTCAGAAGTCACCTACTATAATTGTATCAAATTATCCTGCCTGTGCAGTCTATCTTAGAACACAATCCACACTAATTTGAATCTGTATTATAGAAGCCAGGCATCTCTGGAAGGTAGGCTTGCCCATAAAAAGATTTACATTGTATTGCCTGCCACTTGCATAACAAATCAAATCTTCTGCTTTGAGATGCAACTTTGGTATGGTTTCTTATCTTTGTATAGACTATAGACATGATTAGACAACATGCTGTGGACTGACATTGAATTTTAGAAGTGTACTTCAGGTTTAACTTTATTGGCAGCATCTCTAGAGAAATTATCAATTGAAGATGCATTTCAGGTAAGTAGTAATGAAATAGCTAACATTTTTCAATTTGTTTTTACTTAGAAAACATGAGATAAGCATTTATATACAATTTCTTATTCAATACTTATCACAATCCAATGAGGCAGGTAATATTATCTACCCTTTCCCTTACATAGATGAGAAAATGCAAGTTTAAAAGGTTATGTAACCTGCTCGAACTCATGAATCTGTTAAATGATATTATCAAGATTTAGGCCAAGTTCTCTCTGACCCTGCAGCCCAAGTTCTTCATCACCTTGAAAAACACCCAAAACATATTGTGGGGTTCTACAAAGAAATAAGCCTAAAATTGATTAGAAAAAGAAAATGATATGAGATGTAGTTAATTACATTTGATAGAGCATATTAATAATAAAGAAGTTTTCTGCTATACTCTCCCAATTTGGAAATTCATCTTATCTAGAAGCAGGACTCACAGAGCACATAGCCAATCTGGGAAGCTGCTCTGCAAATACAGCCTGCTGCTTTCCAGTGAGACCTAATACTGTATCTAATATGGCTTAGCGAGAACATCACTGTTTTCAGAGTCTTATACATTGTTATAATTCCAAGGGTGGCATCAGTATCTCAATATAATATCTTTATAACAACATTATTTTGTTAGAAAAATAATAATATTGAAAGCTTAAGAGATACCAAAACATATTTATTTATTGAATTTATTAAATTTATGAATGTCATTGAATGTAGAGGAGTCCTTAGTCACTTAGGAATTCAATACATGTTCATCAGAAATCACATTTTAAAAAATCTTGCAAAAATAATTTATTCAATAAAATGTTTAAATAATCTATATGATAAATGTAAGCATTATTTAAAAAGTTATGTTATGTTATTTAATTATGCTTAAATATATCAGCTTTCTATGAAAATAAAATGGACTCTGCTCACAATTTTGTTTATTTGTTTATTTATTTTTGGTACCGCAGATCGAACTCGGGACCTTGTGGTTGCGAGGCAGGCACCGGAACCACTGAGCTAAACCCCTGGCCCAAATGGCTAAGTTAGTATTCTTTGATACCAATATTGCTTTACATAAGTGCATCCTGTTTCTAGGAGTTTCACAGAGGAGCAGAAAATTGTTTCACTTTCCAAACAGAAAGAAGCAAACAAAAGTTCTCAAACTCAAATTCCTTTTATTAAGAACACTGGTTTTCTACATAATTAAAGCTTTGGAAGTGCTATTACCACCACCACCACCCCACCCTACCCCATCACAACAGTACAGGTACTATCTGCTTCTACTCTGCTAAGGTAAGGCGACATTTCACAAGGGCTCACTTTTCAGTCTGGGCTCTTATGCGCTCTTTCACCTTTTAATCACTGTCAGACTCTTCTATTTTAAAATTCTCCCTTTTCTCAACTGCCAGCACTTCGCCAGCTCCTGTTGTCTACCTCATATCTCTCTGCTGGTCTCTCCTTCACACACTCAGTCTCCTCCTCCAGGCATGGGTGGGTGGTGCCCAGCGCTCTCTCATAAATAAATTCCAGCTATCGAGATCCTCTATTTATTTGTGAGAACTAATTGTAAGTTTCAACTTTCCCCTCAACTATCACTCAATACATCTTTTTATAAAGTTGTTTTAATACCATTAATTATTAGTATGTACTTATGATCTTTATTAAGAAATTTAAACCAGGCATAAATTGTATGTATTTACAGTTATTTAGATTTACTTATCTGATTAGCAGGCTTTTTCATGCTAGAAAGAGTACTATTAAACCTCTTTCTTAAGTTGTTTTGATTTTTTTCTACAGATTAGCTAAGATGAAATTTTGAATTTATATAAGAGAATAATGGGGGAGAAGATAGCTTACATTAACAGTTTTGGATTACTGAATGTATTTTTCTCTTATTTCATATAGGAAAACAAGCCAGTGGTAGAATTTTTAATTCCTAGACTTCACTACTGATGTCTAAAATATTTTAGTCTTTTTTTCCCATTTCTGTTTTTTTTTTTTCTTGTTAGCATACGTTTGCAGTACATAATGACTGCATTCCTCATGGGGAGTTGGTATACATGTATAACACATCTTCATTCCTTTTTTTATTGCCTCCCTCCTCCCTTCCTCCCATTCCCTCCATTTCTTGGCACTCCTCCCTTTTGAAAAAGATCAAGCTCCCTGTTTTCTATTATCTATTTTTATTCTCCTTTTCATTTATGTTTTTGATTTCTCATATAAGAGAAACCATGTGATATTTAAGCTTGTGTGTTTGATTTGTTTCACTTAACTTTATGATCTCAAGGTGCAACTATTTTCTTACAAATGACTCAAGCTTATCCTTCTTTATGGTACAGTAGTACTCTACTGTATATAAACATCTCACTTTCGTTATCAATTCATTTGTTGAAGGGCATATAGGCTGCTTCCAAGATTAGCTATTACAAATTGTGCTGCTGAAAACATGGGTATATACATATGACTGTAATATGATGTCATTAACTTTTTTGAGAAAATACCTTACAAGGGGACTATCATGCTCCAATAGAATTTCTCCTTTTAGATTTTTGGTGTTTTTGATTTTTATACGTATTTATTTTTCTTGTAGAAGCTGGTACTGTATTTTAAAGGGCAGGAATTTGATTTTTATTCCTTTCTGATGATATTTTCCGTTCATAAATTTCCTTCGTCTCCCACTTCCAAACATTAGCTTTTCCATTCTTTGAAGCACATGTTTTATGAAAACATAAGTAGGTTCATGTGGTCATCACTTCAAATACAGACAGAAAATTTTTAATCATTACAATCAGTGTTCAACCCAGAAATGTTGATCTTAAGGTGTAGAAAACATTTTTTCATTAAAATGATGCATGCAATTGGAAGTCTCAATATTATAAAAGTGTCATTTCACATTAAACTTATTTATTTTTAATTTATCTCAAACAAAGTTTTGGTAAATAATACGTGTTTCAAAAATTGCTAAAATGGGGCGGGATTTAGCTTAGTGGTGCCACAGCCTGCCTTGCAAGCACAAGGTCCTGAGTTCCATCCCCGGTACCAAAAAATAAAAAAAAAATTGCTAAAATGATTGTAAACTTTTTCCTTTGGATTATCTATTACTATTTCTATTTTCTCTTTTTTCAATCATTATATATAGAAACACTTGTCACTACGCGTAATTTGCTAATTTTCTATTCTCTCACATGCCACTTTTAATAGTTTTATGGAGTATGTTATATAGTTTTAAATATTTTTGTGGACAAATCTTTCATTGTTTTTTAAAATTTTATTTTATCTAGGGAAAGGATTGCTCATGTCAAACTACATAAACAATTTCCTATCATTTCTCCCAAAAGTTGATTTCTTTTCTTTCATATTTAATGTTTTAATCCATCCAGACACTTTGTGCATGTGTGTGTGTGTACACATTCACGAGAATGTACAGTGTTACATAGATCTCTAACTTGATATCTATCTTTGACATCATTTTCTAAACATTCCATCTTTTTCTTGATGATTTTAAAGATAATGCTACTAGCAAAATTGCTTTATGTGCATAGTTCAATTTCATGCTCCCTACTGTCTTTTACTGACCTCGTTTTATTTCTGTGTACGTATTACTGCTTTGCTTGTTTATCTTTGCAGTATGATTTTTTTTTACAGAGAACTACTTGTTGATTTTCTGTCACTCTCTACTACTAGGAAACATTTGACAGGAATAAGATATTTGAGGATGTCAGAGCTACTGAGTCTGTTCCAGGAGCTTTAATAAGTGAAGTCCAGAGACGCTGTCAGAGTCTCACCCAATGCAGAATTATCTTAAACAAAACGTCAGTAATACATCTTTATGCGAAATTCTTTTCAAAGACAAACTAAACAAAACAAAGAACAAACATAATTAAACAAAACAGTTTTTCATGTGCAAGCAAAACCCTTTTAGATTTGATTTGAAATTCTTTAATCTTATGAGCTGATTTGAATAATTTAAAAATTAGTTAAAGAAAATTAAGAATAGACTGATGTTGACCATTTAGGATAATGGACTCCTCATACATTCTGTTTCAAGAAAGCTGTATTTTTTTTTCACTTAGAATTTATACATTATCATCAGATTAGAATATTACAGGATTTACTGTCATTGTGAGTTGAATTTTTTTTTAATTTTCACTCTCTTTTCTGTTATGTGTATCCATGAAATTTTCTAGTGGTTATATCTTGTGTGTATGAACATCAAACTCATCAATTTTTCTGTGTTGACATTGTACACAATCGTTTTTAGATCTTTTCTTTATCCTAAATTTTACAATTTAATGTCTGATTATTTTTCTTAGGGTACACAATCATGTTTTCTGCAAGAGTGATTATTTCTGATCATTCTCACATCTCAAGTTTGTATTAGTTTATATAATTACATTAACTAAAAACTCAAGGAATAGTAATAAAAACATCTTTGTCTTGTGTCTCACATTAACAAGTGACACTAATATTTTATCTTCAAATATCATTAACTATATTTTGTCTATGTTTCTATTAGATACAGATAACTAATTTTTTTCTGTACCCAGAGCATCAACTACGTTTTTTAAAATTAATTTTATTGGTACATTTTAGGTATACAATATAATGACATTCATCATTGGAAATTTGCACCTTTACATAATCTCTCTTGGTTCTTATTTTTTCCCCATTCCCCTGCTCACCCTTCAACCCCTCCATCCCTCCCTATTTAAAAAGACTTTGCTTCCATATTTTCATTTTGCCATATTAATTCCATTCCCTTCTTTCCTTTCCCCTGTCCCTCCCACTTCCCCTTCCCCTTTGCCCCTTTTCTTCCTATTTTACATTATCTATTATACCTTTTAGTCCTTATTTACACTTTCAGTTTCTCACACTAGAGAAACTATTTGGTGTCCTATTTATTTCACTTAAGAGTATCTCCTCAATGTGCATCCATTTAGCTATAAATGTCTCTAATCTCTCATTTTTTATGGCTGAGTAGTACTCCATTTTATTAAAAAAAACACATTTTCTTTATCCAGTCTCTAGTTGATGGGCAATAGCAGCATAATTTGTAATATCAACTACTTTTATAATAAAATTTCAATCGGAAAAACAATGTATTATCTCTGAGAAAAATATCTTGGTAATTATTATGGTGTAACCTGGTTAGTATAAAGTGAGAAGTGGGAGAAACCTAACTGACCTAGCTATTCTATTGACACTTTTAAAATTGATTGCAGTAACAATTTCACAAAAGTTCCTTTCTCTTTTTATCCATGCATTTATATTTGCTTTCTTAGACCCTTAAGTGCTTTTAATGTTATTCTTACTTCAACACTAATACTAGTACTGCTAGCTAACACCTGAAAAGGACATATAATGGGTTGTTTTGTACACATTAACTCGTTTCTGCCCCATGATACCTTCATGATGTAGATATTATTTTCATTGTAAAGACAATAAAAATAAGGAGCAATAAAGATAATAATTTTCTCAATGTCATAGAACTGATAATTCTCTATAATGGAAGATAATAGTGAAGGTGACATTTGAATCAAATATCACTTAACACTCCTCTCCCCTGAAATCTCTAATAATGAATACCTCTGTTTCATTCCTGCGTAGAGCCAACAGAAATGAATTCTTGTTTCTCTTTTGTTTGTTTTGCACGCTTTCTTGTGCTTACTAATGCTTTGTGTTTGTTATGTCTTTTGGATTCACCACTGAACATTTCTGCTCTGTTCAGAGCAATATCCAGGACAGAGCTGGATGATGGCACTGGTAGCACCTATGTGGCATTAAACTAAATCACTTATTCAGTATATTCTGGGATAGTTCCTTCTATAAAGCTTCAGTTGTTTTGTGCCCATTTTCCTATAGATACTTGATATTGCCAGCTAATTTTGTGAGCTACTCAACATTCTTTCATCAGATTTATTTTGTTCTTCTATTGGCTGGTGATGCTTTTTCAACTTTTGTTCTAGGTCTCCAACAGAGAGGTAGTTTTACCAGGGAATGAATCCATCAGATACACATAAAGTAATGTAGAGAATGTCAAAGGATTTTTGGCATAGCCATATCAGAAAGTAGTCAAAATATTGCTTAAATGCCAAGATGGGAATTCTGCAACAGGGCAAAAGCTAATCAAATCATTGCCTGTGGTCACCTGGTATCAACTGCTCATTTGCAGGGATAACTTTTGGGAATTGAGTTGCTCCTATCAGAGAATAGTAAGATGTGCATGAAGAGTTTATGGATTTAGAGAAAAGGCAACTGTTTTGAACATCAATGGATAGGTTATAGAAAGAGAATGACAAGTTAAAATCCTTGAATTCTATGCTCAGAGCACTGACTGAAATCCAGGGAGTTTCTAAGATCAAGATAAAAGAAGCTCTCATCTTTGGTTGCTACAGGGACTGAGCTGAAAAATAACAAAATGTGGTCATAGAAATAGGAAAATTAGAATATCGCTTCAATTCGGAGCTTTTCCTTGTATCATACAAAAATTATATAATTGGTAGAGAAAGAGTATTGGAACCTTAAATATTAATTTCCATTGATAGTTCATTGACACTGATGAACATATAAAGAATCCTAAAGGCACCCGCAGCCCCTTACTAGGGTAGGGATTCCCTACAGAAATAGAAATGCACAAATCTTTTACAGATGCTCAGATACAGGCATTAAGCCCATACTAATCTATTTTTCCCATTGGGAGGATTTTTTCCTAAGAACTACCAGATTACTTGTGGAGCTGGTGGAGCAAAATAATTTCATTATAAGTCAAGTTTTCTCTTATGCAAGTATAGGTTATGAAGTTTAAAAATAGTTTCACATTGCCTTAAATAAGAATCTACCAGATGAGAAGTGGATGTTGGTTTGCCTAAGTGATAAGGAATCTAAAAGGAACTGAGGAATTAATGATTAATGGAGAAATTAATAAAATGGATTTTGGTTGTTTGGGAAAGCACAGAAGAATTTATTAAAATGGGCTCAGAACATGAATACTTACACAGGCTACCTTCTGGACACTAAAGCAGGCTTACAGTAACTAGATGAACAAGAGAATTTGCCCACCTCAGGCAGCTCCCTTTCATAGCCACACTTTGGGCCAAAATGCATATGATGGAAAAGACAAAGGCTATTTGTTACAGTTTAGATCTAAAATGTCCCCTCAAAATCTCGTGTGTTCAGAGATGAGGAGACTGGGTCATGTGAGCACTATTTTCATCAATGGATTAAACTATTGCTGAGTTCATAGCTGAGTGTGCTGTTAGGGGGTGGTGTCTGGTTGGAGGAGATAGGTCACTAGTGGTGTGACCTGGAGGAATGTATTCGTCTCCTGGCTCCCATGTAGCTGACCTTCTGGCCATTATTTTATTTCCGTTGTTAATTTTTTGCTTCTCAGCCAAATCTCTTTCTTCTCATTTCTGTTCTTTGATATTTGACTAGAAATTGGCATAGTATACATTAGCTTTGCCAGTTGCCTTCTAATTGGTTTTGGCCAGTAGAAAACATTACAGGTAGCTGTAAGAATGAAGGAGGAAGAGGAAATTTCTTCAAATTTTATTTGGTCTTGGCTTCCTTTTTACTTTACTGGTAGCAGTAGCAACTTGTTTGGTAGCATGTTTACAGTTTCTCAGTATCTACAGAACCAGCCTCAGCATACTCCTGCAGCTGTCCCTGCAACTGTACTCACATCTGTCTTCAGAGTTCAGAGCTCTAGGATCAGGGATGAGAGACACCAACACACGCTGCCCTCTCTCTGGGCCCCGAGCTTCCCCTCTATAGAACTCCACCTCAAAGTTTGTACGCTTAGACCTCCACCCAGAGTAGAGCAGATGCAGTTGGTAGATCCTCCTTTCATATTAACATAATTTTTCTTTTTCAATTCAATACCTAATTACCAATTGTGTATTTAAAATTATTCCTGTTAAAGTAACTGATTTGGTTTTGTTTCTTACTGAAACCTGACTGATAAAAACTCATTCCTAGGGAATACTATGCAAAAGTATGTCAATGCTACCATGAATTTCTGTTCTGGCTGATTTAAGTCATACTTGTGAAAAGTGAGTCCTTTCACTTGTGTGTCTACATGAAATATATTGACTCAGAGAACAAGAAAAAAATCCAAATTCATAATCCAATTTCAATTGTATTTTCAGTTTTTACAATCAAAAAGTATAACAAGGATGCTTATGATTGATTCTTTTTATTTTTTCATTATTTGAATAATTTATAAAATGATTTCTGCCTCAGCCAGGGTCCATATAAAAGAGATTAAGTAATTGAGTGGGATAATTTGAAAGAAAATTTCTACAAAAGCTAAGGTAAGGAATAGAGACATCAAAAGATGTAATTCATTACCTCAGTGCCAATTACAGTGGAGGAACCTGCTATCCCCTTTAGATCTTTAAAGACTGAAAACTATTGTGGGATCTTTGTGACCAGAGTCACCTGTCAAAAGCTGTGACCTTTGGCAGAAGTATACAGTCAATGTACAGACAAAAAGCAAGGGAAATAAATTGCCCTTCCTACCTCTGATCACCTGCCAGGGACTCCCATTTACAGGGCTCACCTGGAAAATCAAGGACAAGGGAACCACTTCATGCAGTTCACATAAATCAGGCTTTGGGGTGTCTGATAAGGCAGGCTGGTGAGGGGAGTAGAGGATCTAGAAAAGAGAGTGGGGATACTTTGCACAAAAGGGTTAATTATCAGAATAACAAAAATGTGTTTAAGAACAATAACACTTTTAAGAAGAAATCATTTTGAACAAATGAAAATACAGTGAAGGCATGGAGGGAATAAAATGGGTGGAAGAGTATATTCACAGAGAATTTCTGAGAGTGCAGAAGTTAAATATCAAAGAGAAACATGCCATATCGAAAAGCATGAAAGGAATTACAAATATAAGCATTCTAAGTTAAATTTCTACTTTTAACAATAAATACAGCTTCTATTCTTACCAAACTTCATCTTGATTCTGGAAAGCATTTCATTTCTAAGTAGCAGAAAAAAATACTGAAACCCTCTGACAAATTTCTCTATACACATATAACATGCATATATATGTATGTTTTAACATTTCAAAATGTAATATGTGATAAGTTGCAGAACATTTATAATTAATTAAGATGTTTCACAGCCTTCTAAAAGAATATTTTCCATGATATCTGACTGCATAATGCTACTCATGATTTATTTATAGACCAATAATGAAGACATAGCTAATCATCATAATTAATTGGTATGTTTGTGCTTTGGGGCCTAATCACAAAATCTTTCACATGCTGGCTCAAAGTGAACCTGGCTACAGGGAAAACATTTAAGATAAACTCTGCTTATTGTTTTTAAAATACAGTTCCACCGTATTGATTTATTTATTAACTATTTTTGGTTATGATTATACAATGACAGGCCAAGTAACCCATGTGGTCAATTCAACATTAAAACAATTTTCTTGAATAAACAAGCAAACAACCAAAAAAAAGAATCATGTTTGTTGTAGTACATAAAAATTTAGTTGTTTATGTTACTTATTATACTGTATTATTGTTAGATACACTGTTTATGAAAATTTTGAAGTCACAGCAGACTTTTCAAATTTATGTGCTAATTTTCCTGTATCTTATTTATATGAAAAGTAATTTTAACTTGTTTTTATGAAAGAAATGAAGATTTTGTTTTGCCTATTTTGTTGTAGCTATTGGGAATTTTGGAGGAAGATCCTCAAGTACTGGCTTTCATTTTTGAATATTCAAATAATAAAAAATTTCACAAAAGAAAAAGAGGGATATCAATTTTTTTTTGTAACAAGTAGAGGCCAACTTGGGCTAGAGTTAAGGTGGTCATTATCCTCGGTTCATAGGCAGCAGGTCTGACCTAGAAGAGCAGGCCATTATTGATACTCTCCTTGGGCAGTCTCCCCTACTGAGGGAGAAGGACATAATGGACCCATGTGTGCCTAGTTATTCTTTTTCAGATGTATAAATTTCTGGATAGGCATGGTGGTACATGCCTGTAATCCCTATATTCTGGGAGCTAAGACAGAATGATGGCAAGTTTGAGCCTAGCCTGGGCAACTTAGTGACTTACTGAGATCCTGTCTCAAAATAATAGAAAAAAATAATAAAAAGGCTGGGGGTATTGCTCAGTGTTATGGCCCTGGATTCAATCCCTTGTAGTGAAGGAAAAAAAAGAAAAGAAAAAGCATAAATTTTTTAGACACTCCACTTTCCAAAGATTAAAAATTCAGAGAATTAGAGTGAGGACCAGAGTTTTATTGACTGATTTCTTTTCAAAGGGGAACTAGGAATAAAACATTTACTTCTGTTGAAAAAAAAAAGACAAAAATGTTTTTGATGTCTTTCTTCAGGCTAAGTGATCCATTAAATACTTAAGTATTAAACATCTAATGTAGTATGTTTATTAGTAATCAAATGACCCATAACATACTGGTACCCAAAGGAGAAAATAAGGATTTAGGTGTTAAGATTTCTTCCCTGTGATAGTTATTCCAGGTTAAATTGGGATTAAAGGAGATAAAAGGAGCAAGGGCTCTGATCAGAGGATAAGCAGATGGTCTTCCACAATAAAAATCCATTTTCTGAAGACTAGTCAGGAGGTGACCTTGGCGGGCTGAGTGACTGGATGTAGACATGTCATAGAATGTGGCCAGCAGTTTCCCCATGACAAGCCTCAGTATATTGTACTTTTTAAAGGATATTTTCACAGAAAACATCATTCATGGTTTTCTGACCTTGCCTTTATCTGTAATAGAACAGTAATGAGTAAACTTAAATATCCAGGTGTTGCACTAAAAGCTGAAATTTGCCAACCTGAAGCTCACAACCATGGGGAAGAAGGAAAACAGACATCATGAGCAGTCAGCTCTGCTCAGGTGGACCTCAGCTCCAGGGAGTTCCTTGCCTTCCCAGAACAGCACCCATCTTGTTGCTGAGTGAGCTGAGAGAAGAAAGCCTGGGTCACTTGGTCCAACACAGTTCAACTCTGAAAAGGTGGCATTGGACTAGACTTTGTCAGGTCTACAGGACAAACTGATCTCTCCCTCTGTTCAGTTCTGCCTTCATATTCCTCCTGCCAGAGGTATAAATCCCATGTGGAATTGCAAATGCTATCTCACTGAATACTTTGAGAACTCATCCTTTAATAGGTTGTCTGATATGATGAGACAATAATACAATCAAGTTATGTCAATGATCAAATATTAAATTTCCAGACACAAAGATGGCAAGAAATGAGAATATAACATTATGTGATTAATTTTCATTCAAAGCTTAAATAAATTTCTATATATGCTTTTGGTTTTTAACTAAAGACACCTTTTATTGGTTTTCAGTGAAGGATGGTGCATTTTCTAGACGTTAACTTCCAGGTTTTCAGGAATTGGAGTAATTTTTCTAATTGAATTAGTAAATAAACTAAATTTATTTTGTTATTCTTTCTGTATCTATTTTTTAAGATAACTACTGACTCAGTGTTATCAACTTGCTTCTGCAGAAAGTATAATTATCAAATTATTCATAGTGAAACCTTCCTGAGAAACCACCAGAAAAACCAGAAACTGAATATTTCATCAGAAGGAGGATTCCAAAAAAACGAAAGCCGGATTAACATAATAACCGTGAATTAGTCTAATGCAAAACTTTCTTACAATTCAAGTTATGAGGAAAATTGGAAGCAAAATATTATACAAGACACACATTATAAAATGTACAATATATAATAATATATAAATATATTAAATTAATAAATAATGAGTGAGGTTGTAAAATATTATTCTGACTTATGTTCATCCTGTTTGGTTTTGCTAATTGGAAAATATTAATAAATCAATAAATTGATGAAGATTTGATTTATGTAACTGTATTATGCAGCTTGGGCTACTATAACAAAACATCATAGATCATAGACCAAGTGCTTCAATAAGGGATATTTATTTCTCACTGTTCTGGAGACTGAAAAAGCCAAGAATAAAGACAAAATTCTGGGTGATGGCCATCCTCTGGTTTACAGACAGGCACCTTCTCTCTGTGTCCTTGCAGGGAGAGACAATCTGTCTTTTTCTCTTCTTATAAAGCCAGTAATTTCATCACCAGGGTCCTACTCTCATGAATTCATCTAATACTAATTACCTTGCAAGGTCCAATTTCCAGAAATCATCATCTTATGGGTGAAAAATTTAACACATAAATAGTTGGGGCGGGGGACACAATTTTGTCCAAACCACTATCTACTAATCTTTCTTCTTTTTGGGAGGAGGGCACAGGTTGAGACAGGGTCTCACTCTATAATTCAGGCTGGCCTTGAAGTGACTATGTAGCCCAGGCTGACCTCGAATTTATGGGACTCCTCCTGCCTCAACCTCCTGAGTGCTGATATTACAGGGGTGAGCTACCACACTCGGCTTGCTATTATTCATATTTAAGACAAGTAGATGGATGAGGCTTCTAGAATGTGGAGACGCTTCTGGACTTCAGCATGTGTTGTTAGGACATAATGAAATGAGGGTAGAGAATCCTGGGAATGAGTTCTAGCTGCAGAGATGAAGCCTTCGTGACAGGTCCATGATTCTCCTTTCCTTAGGAATAGAACAGATCTACCAAAAGCTCTTCCCATAAATGTGCAATATTTCTAAGTGAGATAGGGAATATTCAGTGTCAAAACAATACTAGAAAATTAAAGATATTATTGAAATAATTTCTTCTTTTAGAGATTGACATGATATATGGACTAAATTTTTGAAGCAATTCTAAGAATTAACAAACTCGTGAAATGAGAAACTTCAAGGAAAGAACTAGCCCCAAAGGAAGATATTTGAGAACTATGTTCAAAACGTATTACTGTTTAATTAACCTTTCTACACTCTTTATTGAATATTATTCTTTCACCGGACATTAGATTTAGTCTTTTTAAAACACATCCTGTGAAGTTTTAAACTGTATATTTGCATCCAATTGGTTGAATATTTAAACAAATTTATCAGGCAGTTTTGTTAAAACTGGTGAGTAACCCAAAAGAAATAAAGCAAAACAAGGAGAGAAACACTGGGAAACTGGGAAGAGAGACATGGCATATTAAGGGAATCCTGTAATGGTGTGAAATCATTAGGTTAATTATTACTCCTAAAAGTTAATGATAAGAACTATTGGCTCAAAATTGTGCGGGAGTCGGGGAAAGAAACACAAATAAACCCAAGAGTAATTTATCTCATAAGTGTGGGAAGTAGGATCTCCTTGGAAGGTGTGTGTTTATCATGGACTGAAAGGTAGTCACTAGTTACTGACTACGCTTAGTTTCAAAACTTGTAACGAAAGTGCTGCAACACATGCTCACTTAGCAGTCAGAATTAGCAGATATTTTCCAAATGATTATTTCATTCTTCTTAACTATAAGCACATATTTCTCCAATCTTCCTCACTTTAAGAAACATTGTCTATCCATCTTTCAAAATAATGCACAAAATACAAAAGGTTTTTAGAGTTTGAGTATGCAAAGTAGATAGAGAAGTTCAGCTAGCACAGAAACAGAAAAAAACTGCTGTGTTTTATGTCATGTTTATTTTTCCCAACTCTGAAAGCTGAAATGATCCCCGAAGTAGTGTAATGAATAATGATTGAGATTGCAAAAATTATTGTGACTAATCATGTTTAGCCCATTTGGTTTTGGTAATTGAAAATCAAGGTAGACTCTCCCTCTAGATAGATTCTGTATTTTATTAAATTTGTAAAATCATAAAATGGTTATGTCATTCTCAATTCTCAAAAATAATTATATTGTTTTTGAAACTACCAGACCTTATTTCATGACTGTGTATTACACAAACAGGTAAGCAATCTGATATGGTGACCTCAATGTTCCCTATTTGACCATGACAGTAGTTGGAGATCCACTGGCCTCTGTTTGCAAATTGTGTGGAAGTTGCATCCACAGATATTCTTGTCTATGATGGAGGACCAGAAAACATGCCAAATGTTGGAGATTTATGTACCATGAAAGATCTCAGGAGCTTAACTTTACCATTATGGGTATTTTTGGGTAATCATTGATTATAGTGATCTTTTTGCTTTCTAAGATTGGAAGAATAATTTAAATTCATTTGAAGAATTCTGAACACTGGTGGAAGTCAACCATCTTCCTCCTCATTCTCCTGCTCCTCCACCCTGACCACTCTTCTCCCCTCCCCATCCCTCCTCCTCTCCTGCTTCCTCCTCCTTCTCCCCCCTCCTCCTTTTCTTCTTCTTATCCTCCAAGTTTGCAATTAATGAAGTTTAAACAAAGGGTCAATCTGCTGGATGACTTGGTTTGGGCTTTTGGCTTAATTAACTGGCTCAGTTTCAAAATAGTCAATTAATGAGTTTGTTCTGTCTCTATACTCCACCCCTAGATTTAGCTGTCTGGTTATCTGAATCTATCTACCTGGTTTTATATATTAGCATAGTTTTCACTGATGAAACATATCTAAATACAGGCACTTCAATAAAGCACGTATTCAACAGAAGAGACCATAGAAATATTTATCCTACTTCTGATATTTATTAGTCAATAGAGTGAGTTATTCATTGGAATGTAACTGAGTACAATTGTAGATGAGGTGGAAGCTCCAAAGGAAGAGGAGAGACATTTTCTTTCCTGCTGGAGGGAAAGATGTTTCTAGGTCTACTATTCTCCAAGCTTTATGGATGCTGGGAAGTAGGCAGCTGGATGAAATTCTGAATCACATCTCACACAGCTGCTGCTTCACTTTTTGTCAAAGCAAGGCTATGCTGATTAAGCCCTAAGAATTTGAAAAGACATTTTCGTTTTAAGAAAATTTTCTGGCCATCTGTAAATCACAGAAGAGCAGAAGTAAGTGGGTTTTCTTCTTCAGCCCCAGGTCAACAATCCAAATACTCCTCCCCTACACAGAATTGGCCTGGCCAAATTATTCCATCCTTTGATCAAATTCTGTATTTTTATTATGTTTTCTTATTCTGTTTCTTTTGTCTAATATAATTTTCCTCAGGTACTCACTTATCAAAAGGCAACATTGACCACTTAGTCACTGAAACCTTTACCTATCACTCAATATGCTCTACTGCAGTATTTAGAAATTTTAGAATGGTTTGACTAACTCTGTCATGGAATTTTTCAAATATGTCTTTGTTTAACTTATTGTAGTAACTTTATTTTTAAAATTTTTATTTTATTTCTTTGTTTAGAGATAATATCTTACTGTTTTCAGGGTGGTCTTGAACTCCTGAGCTCAAGTGATATCCCCACAAAAGCCTTCCAACCAGTAGGAACCACAAGCCTCCCTCAATAAGCCCAGCTGAATTAATTTGAAATATATCCACATTTCTTTGATACTCCTAGTTAAAGTGGTGCAGTTTAGTTCTTCTGCTAACTTTGAGGCCAGGATGTACTTAGTGACTCTTCTAGTGAATAGAATGTGCATAAGAGACAGAATGTTTATTGCATGTTTAGCTATAAAGATGGGGAGTTTACATCCAGGATGTTCTCTTTTTTCCCTCTCTCCCTCCCTCCCTCCTTCCCTTCCTCCCTCCTTCCCTTCCAACCTCCCTCTCCCTCTCCCCCTCTGTCTCCTGTCATTCACTGAGAGACAATCAGTATTGAGAACACTCAAGCATCCTTTGAAGGGTTAACCTACTGAGGAACTGAGACTTGCCAATATCTGTTTTGAAATGAACCCCACTAAACCTTAAGATGACTGTCACCCCAACCAACCACCTGGCTGAAATGTCATGAGTGATTTGAAATGTGAACCTCTCACCTAAGCTGCCTGGGTTCCTGAGTCTGCAAAATTGTGAGATAGTACATTTTTGTTGTTGTTGTTGTTGTTTGCTGCTAAATTGAGGGCAGTTTGCTTTGTAGCAACAGAGAACTAACAAACTTGCATAGCCTTTTTTTTTTTTTTTTAATAGATTATAATCCTTTCAAAGTAAGGTTGCCTAAGATTCACATTTAAATTTTAGCCAAGATAATACATGCTCAAAGCCCCCCCCATCTCAAAAGTTTAATCTTAGGAAATTTATTTTTACTAATTTCAAGCCCAATATGGGTAAAGAAACTGAGGTAATTACAGTGGCTGTCAACTTGATGGACGTTTCAATGATGATGGTTTTCCGAGCATGAAGAATGTAAGAGTTGTGAAGTCAGGGAAGTTTCCATCCAGATTTCAAAGGAAGGCATAGGAAGCCAAGGAAGGTGTCCCTAAGAGAACAGTGCATGGATCTGTGGAAGTGAAGCAGAAGGTGCAGTGGAGACCTTAGGAAGTTGGAGGTGACAGGAGTATAGGACATCTGCAGAGGAGAGCTGCAGGCCAGGAGCAGAGCCAGCCAGCCGGGGTTGGGCTTCCCAAGCCCTTTGGAGCTCACATCTCTTCACCCTGTGGCCCTGAGGTTGAATCTGGAGTTACAGGAAGCAATGTTTGCCCTGCTGAATTTAGGTCCAAAGTTTTTCCATCTTCCCATTCCTCTCTTTTGAAACGAGAATTCTTACCTTTTGCCATTTTACCTTGGAATTATGTAACTTGTTTTTGATTTTTAGAAGTTCACAGCCAAGTGTTTCCCTTAAGTTTAGAAAGAGAATTTGACTTACACTTTTGAAAAAATGTTGGAACTGTTGAGACTTTGGGAAAGGAGCTGAGCCATTTCCGAATTTACGGAGATTTTTGTATTATGTTAGGTGCAATTATGAACTTGCTGTTGTCCTTATTGGGAGATAAAGTATGGTTCAAGGAGATATTTTTGGTTATAAAGTAGATAATGTGTCTGACCCTGTGTTTAGAATGGTTTGTCAACTCAGATGATTTTGGAATCCATTTGAGATGGGTGGAGCACACTAGTGGGTGTATCTGGGTGGGTCATGGAGAAGTGGCCTTAGGGTCAATGTCTGGTCTCTAATCCCTTCCTCTCTGGTGCTGCTCCCCTGCTTTGCTTCCCTCCTGTTGGGAATTTGCTTCACACTGCCTTGTGCCACATTTCTGTCTTGGGGCCAGCTACCCAGGAACTGAATCTCCTTAAAACCTTGAGCCAAATTAAATCTCTCCTTCTTTAGATTGTAAATGATCTGTATTGTGGCCAGCATTTGGAAAGCTAATACAGAGACAAAATTTTTTAAAAAAAGAAATTTATAAGTATGATAGCTTCTAATAGTAAATTCTCTAAAAAACATAAAATAGTAATTTAACAGAATTATGGAATTGAAGAAATGAAAATAGAGGGCAAATTTATATAGAATATTCATAAAAGCCTCTATGAAATAATAGACCTAAAATCTAATTGTGAAAAATGTTTCTATACAAACTTAGAGCTTTTCAGACAAGAAATAGCAAAAACAAATGTCCTGAGCAAGTGCCTTCCTCATCAGGTTGACAAGAAATGACATCAGTGGGTGGGTAGATAGGTACACACCCTTAAAAGTAGTATTTTGTAGGTAATAATAAAGAGTTTGAAATTCACTAGAAAGTTTTAAGTGGAAAAGAATATAATTTGACATAGGATATTAGATTTTGAGTGTTTTGGGTTCCCTAGAAGCAGAGCTTGAGACAAAGAGCAACCTCAGGATAACAGGAGTACAGGAAGCAAGTAAGTGATCTCAGTGGACAATAGCTTTCTTCTGATTGCATGAGAATCCCTGCAGCACAGATTGTACCTCAGTGAAGGGCGTCAGCCTTTTTTATCCCACCTATCTGTCATTGGCTGTTTTCTCTCCATGGGCTCAGAAGGGCTATACCCTGTGGAGGAGGTAGCTCTTCCTTTTGAAAGTCGGTTCTTCAAAGAAGACCAGGTCAACTGTGAAATATTATCAGTCAACACTCACAGCAGCTTTGAGATGATACCCCAACTGGAAAAGGAGTTCAGACGGGTTACGAAGAGCATCATTAGAAATCACATTGGCCCCTGAGGGGAGAATTTATTGTGGTGGTAGAGTTGGGTAAGAGGAAAGCAGGAAAAAATATTATTAGACTTTTGTGATACCACAGTGAGGGAAAAAGTGGATTAAACTTGAATTGGACTTGAAAATATGGAATTGAAGGCAAATAAATGTAGCATAAATTTTGGGAGGGAAATAATAATACTGGACTGAGGGAAAGTGGAAAATTAAAGATATTTGACTTCTTGTTGTTGCTTTATTTGAATGAATAGATAATTCTATTTCCAGAGAAAAGTTGGGGAGAAATAAATAGGAATTATCATACATCTTCCTCTGAGCTATCAAGATGGCATCTTTATTTTCATAGTTCACGCAAAAGGAACAAAATAGAGTTTTAAGCGAGGTAGCAAAATTACAGAAAAGATTTAGAGGTCAGCAAAAAAGAAGAGAATTAAAAACACTATGGTAGAGAATAATGGATAAGGGAAGGTTAAAGAAACAAAAACATGTAAGATATAAAGGGAAAGAAGAAAAAAATCAGGTATAACCCACATGTGAGGGGATTAAGGAAGAGATGAAAGAGACAATGAAAGGATACTTATAAGCAGTGGTTCTCCAAATGTGACTTGTGGCTTCCTTAGGGCCCCTGAGAATGTTTCTGCAATCTCTCTTGGTATCAACGTGAGGTCATGTTTTCTTCATATACTTCATCCCAAAAACTTGTTACAACAGACTGAATACAGAGCAGGCATGTGAATCCAACTATCTTCTATTAAAATAGTCATCATAGATATTTGCACAAATGAAAGATAATGCTGCTTACTAATTTCTGAATTATGTATCTCTCATTTAACATGTAGCAGGTTTATGTGTTTTCATAAAAATATTTTAAAACTTTCTCCATTATATTTTCTACTAATGACAACATCAATAGATATAACCTAAAGAAACAAAAACTATTTGTGGTCCTCACTAATTTTTTTAAGGGGAAAAAGTGTTTTCATGCTCCCAAAATTTGAGAACAATTGCTGTGGAACTTATGTTTTATATTATGTTTCATGTTAAATATTAATCAACAACTCTTCTGATGAGCTGCTACTCATATAAAAATAAATATGTTCTTACTTTGTTATTTAGTAAAACTAATTCAGACATTCCACTCTGAAAAGAGCAGCCAAACTTTCCAGATAAAAATGTAAAATATTCTGAGGGTTAGCAGTTTATTTACAGTTATAGTAATTCAATAGTTTCATCAGGATGAACCTGATATGAGTGATCTGTTTTTCCCTTCTATTTTCTTTGTTTACTTATTTACTCCAAAGTACCCTAACTGAAAATGGTAGGTAGTAATGCAAGAGCAAAAGTTCTAAAATTCATTACTGACCTAAGGAATTCTTTAAACCAATTCTGTTCCTACTGGTAAAGTATAGAAATCGTTTAAGAAATCTTAAGAAGGAGAGATTTCAATATAAGAATATATGAGGTCTAAAATGGAGTTGTAACACTATCATGAACAGAGCATATTCTAGAGACCAGCTAAACACAATCACTCCTGACCCTTATTTCTCTTTAATATCATTTCCCATTCACAACATAATATTACACTCCATATCATCTGGGTCAAATTCTAACAGATACATTTGCTGCCATCATTAGAACTCTTAGACAAGGCATCCTGAGCAATTACCAGCAACACTGTGCCCATGCTCAGACCATCTTTGGCTGCACCTCTTGAAATTCCTCTCATCTGCAAGCAGAGAAGTCAGACAGCACAGAACATTGAAGATACCACAGCATGTCATTTATTTTGACATTTCCTAAATCGTTTCTTGAAAGAAACTTGAAACTTTCAAAATCACAGAATTAAACATTTTCTTGAAAGCTTTATGTTTGGAGGTCATTTGTAAAACAATCGTTGTGACCAAGGCCAAATTTTTTCTACCAGATGCTGCTTCAATGTGGGCTTCTGTCCTTTTATCCAAAATTAGAAGTGGGGAAATCCAGGTTTTTCTCCTAAATATCTTAAAATTGTCCCTTTCTTTGGATTAAAATGCCCCATATTTGCTTTATCAAAAGGAAAAGACAAATTGTTGTCCAGGCTGGTCTAGAATTCCTGGGCTCAAGCAATCCTATTTCAGACTCTGGAGTAGTTGAGACTATAATAGTTAATAACTCTCAGCTACAAAGGACAACTTTTAAAGAGTGAATCAGAAAAAAGAAAACAGATAAGAAGTCAGAAAAATCTGAAAGAAGCCTTAAAAGTAGGATGATATCCTAATGAAATATAATATATATGTATTATACATATATGTATAATGTAGTATATATATATTATAACAAGTTATTTTAAAAAATACTTGCTATGTGGCTAAAAGCATATTCTATGAATCTGAAAAAAATAATTTGCCATACATCAGCTCTATAGCAAAACTTGGAATGTAATTATTTTGTCAAATGTGATAAGAGTTATTAGTCATGTAGTCTTAAACCAGAAAGATACACAGAATCACCAAAATGTCTTTAATTCAGATTTGTAAAAGCCAGAACCTTCCTGCTCTATTGAACTAATGGGAGGGTTAGATTCCTTCTAGCACAGATGTGTGCTGTAAGTGCACAATTAATTTCTGCTAAGATCCTCAATCATGGCTTGTTTTGTTTTTAAATTCCAATTATTTATCAGAAGACTCTTTTTGTGTACAATTTTAATTCAGGAGAACTGATTTTTTGGGGGGTGAATTAGTTAGAAATGAGAGATGTTTTTACAGAATTTTAAAGACATTTTGATATTTTAATGTGCTAAAATGATTTTAATTGCTATGTTTAGCTTTGATAGAAATTCATTAATACGGTAAATAATGAGAAAATTTAAATTATATTAAAAAAATTATTGTTAGTATACAGTATGTACAGAAATACCCATAATGCTATTCAGTGAAAATTTGCTAGCAAAGATGGTTTAACCTTTTAAGATTAATTTATAGTAAAAAATGTATTACTATAATAAAATAAGCAAATATATAATAAATTTCTTGTATTTATTGTCTTTGCTCTATTAGGATGGGTAGCTTATTCCTTTTTCCTTATTCAATTTCAGGTGTCATTACATTTAAGTCATCCTAAATTCTCAATTAGTAAAAAATTCCATTGCATAGGTTTTATGGAATTGCTGGGGTATTGATTCATTTTAATTTTGTGCTCACTTCAGCAGCACATATACTAAAATTGATTCAATTTAATTTTGAAATTAAATTATAAACTGTTCTGTTACATGATTGCGAGGGTTTACAAAATTTAAAGTGATTAACTTAAAAATATGTATTTAGTAGTCATCACAATAATTACCACAACTCTGAAAGGGCAGGAATGATACATCTCCAGCTCTCTTCTTCACACACACACACACACAAACACACACACTCCCAAATGAAGAAATGTAAAGATAGTGGCTCACCTAAGTTAAATACTATGCTAAAAATCACTTCACTTATCACACGTCTGTCTGTTTCACTGTAAAGCAAATTTAATTTCTTGTTACCTTGAGAAATTTAATGAGAAAATAATTAGGGAGAGACTTCTGGACTCCAAGATAATTTTAAAGTAACTATGTGCAAAAATTTTTTTTGAACTTCTCTAAACTCTTATTTTTTTCTTCTGTGAATCAGAAGAAATATTGTGTACTTTACATAGTTTACTTTAATATTGTGTACTTTACAAGGTTGTGAAAATTATATTCCAAAAACTCTTACTTACCCACATATAATTTTTCTTTGTGCCTTTAAAAAGGATTGGGCATATAATGAGAAGCCAGGTGAGTAAAGGCATTCATTTGACAACATTGTGCAGATGTGAAGGGAACCGAACTAATGATGGGATTTGTATGTAGAAACTTTGCTGACAGTAGAAAGCAAATGTTGTCTCTTCCCTTAGTGACTAATGTTGACCCCAGGACATAAAGGGGATCCCATACACCTCAAATCAAGATACACAGCTATATTTGTTCTCTATTTTTATGTGAACATTTTCTGTTAATGTAATTACTTAAAACACCACTGACTTATTTCCTTATAGTCTGTCTAGCTTAGAGATCTGGCTGCAACTTAGTTTGGAACTCACTTCTGTGCTTCATAAGGCAGAGATCCAGGTGTTGGCTGGGGCTATAAGCTTATCTGAAATTTAAAGTCTTTTTTCAAACTGCTTGTTTGTTGGTATGATTAATTTGCTTGTATTTGTAGGACTAAAGCCCTTGACCCCTACAAGTCATTGACAGCTCCCTGTCACATGTGACTCTGCATAACATGGCACTTTGATTTTTCAAGCCTAACTGGAGCAAATCTACTGCAGTTTCTTATCATTTTTTTCAAGATCCCTTTTTAAAAGGGCCCAGTTTGATCTGATCCTCCTAGGATAAACTTCCTTTTCATTAATACAAATTTAAATCCAGAAAATTATTTTATCTTTGCCAAGCATCTTAGTCACACAAACGATCTAATCATTTCCATGGGTTTCACACACAATTTAAGAGGAGGGATTGTAAATTGGGGTCAATTTACACTTTCATCACAGTTGGCATTGTGTTTGTTGTCTCATTACCATTTCACTTCTTTCCCTTATGTTGCATCATAGGGTTTGGGGATTATACTTTCAAACTGGAGTTAGTGCCCCTTAGAATGAGCCTTTCAAACATTCTTATCTTCAACCCACTATGATTAAATCATATACTTATTGTATTACAATTTTATGTAGACACACAGATAATTGAAAAAATGTCTACCATTACCATGTGCAATTAATTCACTCTATTCTGATTTATTCTTTTCTTTTCTCTTCAGTTCTATCCTAATTTAGTCCATTTCATTCCTTTCAAAAGTTAAAGAAATGCAAGTTTAACTTCAACAAATTGGTATCTCAAACTCGTTAATGTGCTACCATATGAAATTTAGAAATGCTGGACTAAAGTAATCATTTGGAGTCTATTTTCTGTCCAGTATCTGTGTTAAGAAGGCAGAGTGTGTTATAGAAACAAAGGCAAACTAAATATTCAGGGAGAATGAGTTCTCCAGTGGAATAATTAGTGGGTAAATTGGCACCTATTAAAGCAAAGAAATCAGCCAAATCTAGAATAAATGAGAATGCATGTAAAATGCAAATATAAGAGAAAGCATATTACAAATTAATATTTTGTTATCTCATCATGCTGTCCTGCACTTTTAACAAACCATGCCACAGTTAATGGTGCCCCCATTCATTCTTTATATTCTTCTCAGTTCAGTAAAGCAAGATTGAGGCAGAAAACTTGTCTTACTTCATTTATTTTATGCTGCTAAGCCTAGGAATATAATGGGAGACTTGGAATCTGAGCTGGTGTCAGAGTTCTGTGCGCACAATAGCAGTAACATTTGTCTGAAATTCAGATTCAGAGGATCAGATTTGCGTGCCATGTGAAGACTAATTGTACAAATGTCAATCTTTTTTTCGGGTTCATTAAATTATGATACTTAATTAACATCAATGTCAGGGAAAGAAAAAAATACCCAAAGCTTTCCTAAAAGCAGTTCATATTTAAATATATGTTGATTGATAGAAGCCTATTGTTTCCTAGTGCCTAGTAATGTTCTTCACTGCATATATTACCTGGAGACTTCCCCAAACCTGAGCTATTTGGAATGCTAGTGAAAAGTAGCTTCTATTGTTATATAGAAAGTGCAATTTTATGAGTGGACCTAGTGACTCTCCCTATCCATCCATTGAGCATATATCTAGAACTTGATTGATTTCAACACATTTTACCAGCCAGTTATTGGTTATAGAATTCCATGAATAAAAATAAGAATCTATTTGTTGGCTGGCATATCAGAACATGTTAGCAAGGCATGGTTTCAATTTAACTTCATTCCTTAGGAAAATAATAAGAAAGCAACTGTGATTTTTAAAAAATGAATAGACTTCTCTTGTATTGCTTTCAGTAACTTTGTAATTTTCAAGTAATTACTAAATAATGAAAATTATTATGGCAGGAATAGGGTTAAATGTTAGACCAATCATACTATTGTTAAGTAAGAGTGTTAATGAAAACATGAATCTAATCTTCCTTGAACCTTATTGGGGGATACATAAAATGCATTACTTCTATGATATTTGTAAATAAATGAATGATTCTAAATTCTTTTGTAACCAGGAAGAAACATGAGGAGATGAAACATAATGAGAAGTACTGTATTTGTGATAAATATCCATGATTATTTTTAATGCATATGTGTATCAATTGAGATGGACAAGTTTTAGTATATTATGATGATCCTGTAGCAGGATAGGAATGTAACAGAGTAAGGGGTAGAGAGGAAAAGCAACTAAAAATCAATGCATTAATTATCACAAATGATATGGCATGCTTTTAACACATAAATACATTATCAAAAACTTCAGCATGTGGCAAAAATAAATTATTTCTTTTCTTCTCCCCCTAGGTGCCTTTAAAGTGATCAACAAGAATAATGCACTGGAGAATAGACCTAGAAATAGAAAACAGAAATATAAAAAAAATCACCAACAAGAGAATCTACAACTAGCAATTTAAATCTTAATGAGAGAAGAAGATTATAAGAATAGATAAATAAAATCTACAGTTGTAATATAATATTAATCTCAAAATAAAATGTAATTAAGTGTAGAGGCAAGACCCAGTTCCATAAATAGCTATCCATAATCATATACAACTGACATGCCATTATTTTCTATTAGAGAAAGGAATAAATGAAATAAAATGCAATATTAAATTTCTTATAGAATTGAGATCATAATTAAGTCTTCAACTGAATTAAGTAAGCATCTCCCTTTAACTTTTTCTTTATGTCTCATGTATAGGCTGTTAAAATGCTTGGCATAATCATAATCAAAATGGATGTATTTTTGCCCATTCTGAACAACATGAAATTTGACAGGAAATTAAGAGTCCAAACTACAGGCAAATTACTGAATCTTTGAATTATTTACATGAGCAAGAAAAACCTTGGGCCTGATAAGCTGAGAAAATAATCACATTTGTCACCTCTCCTTTGGCCAGCATGAAGTTTACAACAACTTCTTGTCACCTCAAAAAAATCTCTTTCACTGTCACTACACCATAAGCAGAAATTAGCCCATTGAATACCACACAGATATTCCTTATATTAGTAAATTTTAAATAAATTATTAAAACCTTTACCATTTTAAAGGGTGATTTTTTCCTGCAAATTGGTCACATTTCATTGGGCTGGTAAACTTTGGACCTTCTTAATAGCTAGGAATTTCTGTATTTCAATTTTTAAAATGTCTAAATTTTTGTGGCTGAGAAAATACATAATGGAATATAAAGTCTTTTCTCTGTAAGGTTAATATTTAAATCCAGAGTCTGTTGTCTGTGATAAAGTATTAAAGCATCTCATAACTGATCTGGAACTGCTATAAGAGATTTAGTTGTCTCAATTTAATTTCTAATGAGCATAGTGTTTTAAACTAAAATTAGGTTTTTGGTTGAAAGTCTCAGCTGGGTCTAATGAAACAAATCAAGGAATATGCTAGTCCTTGTGTCTTAATGCAGTTCAATACCTGTATTTTTTTCTACATTATACAAAAACTGTAGAAAGGACCAAATAATGTATTATACCTCAAAGTTTTCCAATTATACAATTATAAAAAGTGTTGATTTTTTTTTTTTTTGGTACTGGGGATCAAACTCAGGACCTTGAGCTTGCAAGGCAGGCTCCGAAACCACTTAGGTAAACTAAATCCCCGGCCCAAATGTTAGAATTTGATTAAGCTATGAAGTTGTAAGTAAAGCTACAGTTTATTTATACTAAAAAACTATATACTTGGGACTTCTAGCTCTATATATGATGAAGCAGCTCATTTTACACTTATGAAAGGGGCCTTATCATATCATAAGTAACTATAAATTGTGAAACTATACATCAAATCACTTTTTGAGGCCTGAGACAGCAGAGTCAGGGTTATAATTCTTATGACAAGGTACAAAACATGTTTTTATGAGCTAATGTTTTGTATTAAATATTCAAGAGTCCAGCAGCTTCAATTTTTAAAAATTAAAGAAGAAACATATTTTAAAATCTAGTTTTCATTTCTATGTTTGAATATTTAACATGCTCAATTCATTGAATAATCATGCTATATTATTATGAGTAAAGGTTAGATGGAATATCTAGTTGATATCACAGGAAATACAGTTGCTCATACAGGACAAATATTATGTAAATTTCCACGCTTTTACTGAGAATATTTTGTGTTCTTCAGACTCTTTCAGCATTTTTATCACAAATCAATAGTTCTGTAAGTAAATGTTTGTGTACCAATAACTATTTGTGTGCAGAATATTACTACTACCTAAGTGATCTAAACCACTTTGAGTCAAGTAATTTCATACCAAATCCTAGTATGATATTGATATATATGAAAGCCCATGAATATAGACCAGAGAATGTAAGTCAATCCATGTGGAATTCATGTCGATATCCCTGTTAGAATAAACATAAAATATAATTGAAGATTTTCCATAGTCTCATGCAAAATGATCTTTATGTTCAGTGAGTTGAGTTCTCCATCTGCTATGGTTTGATACCTATATAAAGGCTCTGGGATTGTTCTTCCTGTTTCTTTTATATTTTAGGACAAATTTTTCCAAACAGTCCCAAAATACAAATTTGAAATTTTTATTATTTGCATTTATAAAT
>NW_004624799.1:222957-245576 GCF_000247695.1 Heterocephalus glaber | reverse complement strand
GGTGATCTGGAAGTCTGTTTTTGAGGCTTGTTTATGTGTCTTCTCATTTCCATGGGGGAAGGGGGTGCTTCTGGTGCCCACTTGGCTCACCTTCTCTGTCCTAGGAGCATGGAATCATGGCAGGGTTGCCTCCCTCTGGGTGCTGGGACTGGCTCACCCTCTATGCCCTAGGAGCATGGAATGGTGGCAGGGGAGCCTCCTTCCATGTGCTGGGACTGGCTCACCCTCTCTGCCCTAGGAGTGTGGAATGGCAGCGGGGGAGCCTCCTTCTGGGTGCTGGGACTGGCTCAGCTTCTCTGCCCTAGGAGTGTGGAATGGTAATACTTAATTATTTAATTATGAATATAATTATCCTTTGGCAAAATGAAATAAATAGAATCAAAAGATGGAGAGAGTGGAAGAGAAAGAAAGAGAGACATCAAAGAAAATGAAAATGAAATGCAAAAAAGTAAATAATAAAAGATAAGAAGCAGGACTTTGCAATGGTTAGATGCAAATTCTCAGCTTCTTTTTGGCTTGGTTAAACATGAAAAGCCTCTAATCTGATAGCATATTTCTTCTCATTGCCTCAGCAGAACTATTTTTGAATCTACAAAGCCATTGCCATCATCTTATTCAGGGAAATCTATCACAGTTTTGCAAATCACTCAAATTTTGCAGGAAATTATATTGCTGAAAATGAACACAGAAGGCTCCATTTTAGCTTTACCCTAGTTCTCTTCTTAGATATCAGTATATATTGCAGGTGTTTAATCCTAAAATGCCTCCTCCAAAACTGGCTCTTGTTATTATTGAAGTGTTTCTTCTTTCAAAAAGTAATCAACCTTGTATCAATAATGTAATTATACATTATGCACTCTTTATTGTTAGAATACATTAAAATATTCAAGTAACCAATTATTTTTTAAATCAACACTTTTATACTTGTTACTATTATTTTAGTAGTCACACACACACACACACACACACATATATGTACAATATATTCTAATTCTATTTGCATTCATGTTGAACAATATTATCACAACTTGCTAGAAGATAAATTATGGAAGGCAATTTGAAAGCAAGGAAAAAATTTATTGAATTGAGATGGAAATTGTTAAAGATAACTGAGGGACTTGAAAAATAAGACAATTTTTTTGCAAGAGACAGCTACTCTTGTTGTCCATGGCTTTACATATAATTTTGGAGTTATGTTAGAAAAAAGAACACATTTTCTTTTCCAATAACTACTTACTTCTATCAAAAGTTAAAACTTATTTTAAAGATTATTTATCATGTACTTTTAAATTGCTTTTTATCCACTGCATATATTAAAACATTAGAAGCAGATTTCACTAAATCTGCTCTGAAATATTTCAATAACTTTTTATAAAACTGCATGGAATGAGGAAGTATTCTAGTGGAGCACTGAGGTAAAATCAACTATTAGATGTTAGAATTTGAAATACTAAAAGATATTGAAAAATATTTTATATTTGATTACTAAAGTATTGTCCTGATTACTAGGCAAGCTACACGGTAGTTTATAAATCAGAAACTAGTTAAATCACAACCATAATATTCTAGTTTTCACAATTCAAAGACAAAGACCCACTAAAATTTTCACTTGGGACAGGGATAGAGTCAAGCAAATAGAGAATAATTTTCTACCTTTTACCCTCGTTGATGCGAAAAACTAGATGTGAATAGAATTCTACTCTTCCGAACATTACAAAGAGGGAAAAAAATCATTACTTCATTTTCAAATAACTCCTGTTGCTAGGTTGGAGTTGTTAGAAACAACCATATTTATGCTGATCCTTGTACTAACCCATTGTTATTTCTTAATTATTTGGATAAAAAGACAAATGCACCAAGTCCTGAATTTGATCCCCAGTAAAAACAACAACAACAAAGAGACAAATGCATTTGAGCTATGGATTCTTACAATTGTGCACTACCCAACGTACTCAATTCTGCTTGTAGGACATATTCTCAGCTGGCTAAATAATCTTCTGCAAAAAAAAAATGATTCTGGTACAAATCCTAGTTTAAAGTCAAACACTCAAGTGAAGATTTAGAACAAAGTTCTTATGATCATGTGAACTTACAGGAAATGTCTGATGTTTTTTACAAAAGGATTATATCACTATAGTATTAAACAAACATCCATATAGTTCCTATCTGCACCAGCTGTGAGGCTTCTGCTAATTTTATAACAACCCTAACTCTTAGATTTTTGAAAAGTAAAATTAAAAATAATTACCTTAAAAAATAATATACCATGCAATGAGAAAACACAAGAGAAGTGCAGTCAGAGTCAAAAAACAAGGACTTAGGGATAATCCAAGAATGTGCTCTGTGGTATCTAAAGATATATTCTCTCCCCTCCTCACCTCTCTTCCCAAATTGGTTTTCTTGTTTTCTCAGAAGATTATCTCTGTCTGATTTGCATAACATTTATATCACTAAGTCTAGTATAAATTACATATTACTTTCAGAAATCTGCAAAATAATTTTTCTCTTTATTTAGAGTTTGCTATTAGTGGTATGATTATACAATTTTAAATTTAAGTATTGTAAGATAAAATGAACAAGTCACTTTTAGGAAGTATGACAATTAAGTTTACTTGTCAATTTGACTGGATTGAAACTCTGGGCAAGCTGCTTGGACCATGGAGGCGAAATTACCCATACTTAAATGTGCTGTTAGATGGAGACCACTGGGCATAGGTCACTGGGGGCCTTTCCTTTGGAGAGTGCAGTGCTCATTCATGCTCTTCCTGTCCTCTGCTCCTGGTAGCCATGAAGTGAGTAGCTTTGCATTATGCTCTTCTTTACTAAATATTTCAAATAGGAGAAAGGATTTTGGATGTTTTTCCCATATTGAAATGATAAATGTTTGAGGAAATCAATATATTTAAAATGATTTAAACTTGTGATGTGTACGTGTATCCTCAACATCACATGGAGCACTCTTCTTTTTTTTCCTCTTAATGGAAAACTCTTAATAAGCAAAATTTTTCTTTTTATGTATAAATTAAAAATAAATTTAATTTATAGTTTACAACAAGGAAATCTTGCTCATTGCAATACCGTAGATAAACCTAAAGGACTTATTTTAAGTGAAAGAAGCCAGGAAAATACAGCATGTTCCTACTTATATATGGAATCTAAAATAATCAAACAGAAGCAGAGGATAAGTTGGTGGATAAGAGATTGGGGAAGAGCATTGGTCACAGTATGCAACCTTTTATGTGACAGAGGAGTGAATTCATTTATATAATATGATGACTATAGTTCTTAGCAATATATTGTATACTTGAAAATTGTTAAGAGAGTAGATTTTAAGTGTTCCTAACAGAAAGAAATGATAATAATGTGTGGCAAAAAAAATTTAATCTACTAAAAAATCTTAAAAATTCAACACATAATGTAAATGAGCATAACTACTGCTGAAATATTGCTTTCTAAATGCTATTCTATTTACAAAAATATGGGGGTCCTTGAAGAAGCAGCTGATTCCAGGTCTAGGACAAAGAAAGTGCAACATGATTTTAAGATATTTTGTAGAGCCAAAAAATAAAGAAATATTCACAGACTAATCGAAGCACTGTAAAGAAGAGTACAACCCAAAAGCCAGGTAGGAGAGATTTGTTGTGGTTAAAAAAAAATGTAACAAATCAAAATAGAATGAATAAATGACAAGGCAGAAGAAAAGAAAGGAGAAAAGAAGGAAGGGTGGGAGGAAGGGAATAAGAATAGAATGAGTAGAGGGAAAGAGAGAGGAAGAGATGGAGGGAAGAAGAGAAAAGAAGAAAAGAAAACCATGGTACTGTGAAGAAACAAAGAAAACAAAATTTTAAAAAATGAAAATGAAGGTAATTTCTCTATCAGAGATAATTACAATATCAATTTCTTGCTACAAAATTTATACCTGAGAGAAAACTAAATGTTTCTTAGAACAAGGAAATATAACAAATCCCAAGTAATGAAGAATAGCTCATTTTTATAGAATAATATCAGCTAATATTATTTACTTATTTTGTATGCATTTGGATAGAAAGATTTATTTTATTTTCTTCACTCATTAATTTTACTGGTACATTTTAGGTATACAATATGCAGATATTCATTCTTGGGAATTTGTACCTTTACATAATATATCTTGGTTCTTATTTTTTTCCCCATTACCCTGCCCTCCTATCAACCCCTCAACCCTTCCCTATTCATAAAGACTTTGTTTCCATTTTTTTTTCTTTTCTCATATTTATTCCTTTCCCTTCTTTCCTTTCTCTTACTCTTCCCACTTCCCCTTCTCCTTTGGAACTTTTCTTCCTATTTCACATTATCTATTTATACATTTTGATCCTTATTTACACTTTCAGTTTCTCACACCAGAGAAACTATTTGATATTTACACACGTTTGTCCTATTTATTTCACTTAAGAGTGTGGCCTCAATGTGCATCCATTTATCTATAAATATCTCTAGTTTCTCATTCTTTATGGCTGAGTAGTACTCTATTTCATATAAAAAAAAAAAACCGACACAGTTTCTTTTTCCAGTCTCCAGTAGATGGGCAATTGAGTTTTTCAAAGTTTTAGCTGTTGTTTCAAACTGTGCTGTTATGAACATGGGTACACATATATCTTTTTGATATTATTCCTTTAATTCTGTTAAGAAGATAGACCTCTACTCCGAAAGCTGTAGCACTCTGAGAAAAGAGATTGAAGAGTATATCAGAAAATGGAAAGACATCCCTTCCTCCTGGGTAGGAAGAACTGGTATGAAATGGCCATATTTTCAAAACTGCTATACAGATTCAATGCAATCTCAATTGAAATTCCAACAGCATGCTTCACAGACCTTGAGAAAATAATCCAAAAATTCATTTGGAGCAAGAAGAGACCTAGAATAGCAAAAGGAATTCTAGGTAACAGAGGCATGACAGGGGGTATCACAATACCCAACTTGAAACTATACTTCAAAGCTACTGTGAAAAAACCAGCATGGTACTGGAAAAGAAACAGACCTGAGGACCAGTGGAACAGATTGGATGATGCAGAAACAACTCCAGACACTCTAAACCACCTCATTTTTGACAAAGGAGCCAAACACCCTCACTGGAGGAAAGATAGCCTCTTTAATAAATGGTGCTGGAAAAATTGGGTTTCAACTTGCCAAAGATTAAAACTAGACCTGTATCTTTCACCATGCACTAAACTAAAATCAAAATGGACTAAAGATCTAAATATTAAAACAGAAACGTTGAGCCAGCTGGAACAGAGCTTAGTTAGAACTCTTGAAGACACTGGTTTGTGGTATAGGAAAAGATTTTATGACCAAAACCTCAGTTGCCTGGGAACTAGCACAAACAATCAACAGTGGGATATCTTCTTATTAAGAAGCTTCTGCACAGCAAGAGAAACCACCAACATTTTGAAGAGACAAACTGCAATCTGGGAAAAATTTTTCACCTGCTGTTCCTCGGACAAAGGTCTAATATCTAGAATCTATAAAGAACTTTAAAAATCCAGAGTTCCCAAATGTAAAGACCCAATCCATAAATGGGCATCTGAAATGAACAGACATTTCTCAGGCAAAGAAGTAGAAATACCAAATAAACAAATGAAAAATGCTCAACATCACTGGTCATTGGAGAGATGCAAATGAAAACAATGCTGAGATTCCACCTCACCTCAGAAAGAATGGCTGCTATTGAGAAATCAAATGGTAACATGTGTTGGCGGGGATGTGAGGAAAGAGGAATACTGCTCCACTGCTGGTGGGAGTGTAGACTGATGCAACCACTGTGGAAATCAGTGTGGAGATACCTCAAAGAACTAGGACTGGAAGTCCCATTTGACCCAGCTATTCCCCTACTGGGTGTCTTCTCCAAAGAATTAAAAGAATCATACCACAGTGATATATGTGCACCCATGTTCATAGCAGCACAATTTGTAATAGCTAAAACTTGGAAGCAGCCCAATTGCCCATCAACTGGTGACGGATAAAGAAAATGTGTTTTTTTAAAATATAAAATGGAGTACTACTTAGCCATAAAAATTAGAAATTAGAGACATTTACAGCTAATTCGATTCACACTGAGGTGATACTCTTAAGTGAAATAAATAGGACACACATATGTAAATACCAAATAGTTTCTCTAGTGTGAAAAACTGAAAGCATAAATAAGGACTAAAAGGTATAATAGATAATGTGAAATAGGAAGAAAAGGTGCAAAGGGGAAGGGGAGGTGTGAGGGGTAGGGGAAAGGAAAGAAGGGAATGGAATTAATATGAGAAAATGAAAAAATGGAACAAAGTCTTTGTAAATAGGGAGGGATGAAGTGGTTGAAGGGAGGTCAGGGGAATGGAGAAAAAAGTAAGAACCAAGAGAGATTATGCAAAGGTGCAAATTTCCAATGATGAATGTCATTATACGGTATACTTTAAATGTACTAATAAAATTAATAAAAATGGGATTATATCAAAATGAAAAGCTTGTGTACTGTAAAAGAATCAGTAGAGTGAAGAGGCAACCTAGAGAACTGTAAATAAATTTCCCAGCTACTCCTCAGATAGAGGACTAATATCTAGAATATACAAAAATCTCAAAAAAACCAAACTACATAAGCTTAAAGACTCAGTCAAGAAATTGGCTAGAGAAATGAACAAACATTTCACAGGGAAATACAAATGGTTGAGAAATATATCAAAAAATGTTCAACATCTCTGGCCATTAGATAAATTCAAATTAAAACAACTATAAGAGTCCATCTTATTCTGGAAAGAATGACAATCATTAGAAAATCAAATAATAGTAAGTGCTGGCATGGCTGGGTTGAAAAAGGAACACTCCTACATTGTTAGTGAGAAAGCAAACTAGAACAACCATTATGGAGATCACTATGGAGAGGTCTCATAGAATTGAAATTAGAAATTCCATATGATCCAGCTATTCTTCTGCAAGCAATCTTCCCCAAAGAGCTTCAGTCATCATATTACAGCTATACATGCACACCAATATTTTTAGCAGCACAATTCATAATAGCTAAATCCTGGAAGCAGCCTGTATACCTATCAAAAGATCATTGAATAAACAAAATGTGATTTCTATATATAATACAATACTATTCTGCTATAAACAATCACAAATTTGGGACATTTGTGGGGAAATGGATGCACCTGTAAAATATAATATTGAGTGAAATAAACTACTGCATGATATCTCTCATTTGGCAAAGTACAAAGAAAATGATAAAGGATGGATAAAAAGAGACAAAGATACAGATCTCATCCAATAGGAAAGTGGTCCAAGAGAGCACGGATGAGGGATGAGGAGGAGGAAAAAGGGAAATGAGAGCAATAAATATGTACCATTACAGGATCCTGGTAACTCCAACCAATGTAAGCATTAAATGCCATAACATGAGCTAAGACATATAATATCAACAAGTATGAAAAAGATGATAGGAGAACCAGAAGAGGAGGGGGGTAAGAGGAAGAGGATTTTTTTTTAAAGTTGTAATATATACATGTAACCACTCCCCCAAAATGACTGTAAACTGCGTGAATTGCAAACATATGCCAACAAAATAAAATAAAAATTATGAGTTTGATACAATTAAAAGATAATTTTTTGCTGAAATGGATTTATAAGAATGGAGAACCACATACAAGTTACTTACAAATTGGAAAGATTCTTTTTTAAAATAGTGGGAACCATTGTGTGATCACTAGTTCAATGAAATGATGAAATTTGTCATTGCTAGTAGTAGGGCTACCTAAAAATAATCTGCCTCCTGAATAATTCAACACAATGTTTAATGCTTGTAAAATACTGTCTTTTCTTTTACACTATTCAATCCATCTTTGTAAGAAAAATTATCTTGTACATGATTGGCAAACTGCAAAAATAGTGAGTATAATAATGATGTATTTGTTCATTTAAGCTTTTATCATAGCCAAGAAAAGCCAGAATAATAGCAATCCAATCTGACCAATATTCCCAGAGAAAACCCAGAGATAGTGAAGACAGTCACAATTCTTAAGGGAAAAATTTATCATTATGCATAAATATAATGAATAATAAATAGGTATAAGTGTATCCAAATGAAAAATAAGTGGGTATAGATGTTACATTATCAGAGTTTACTGAAATCTTGAATATATTCTTCCTTCACCCTTTGTAAAAGTATTACAAGCACTTTTGTGTCTTGCTTTGTGGTTCATTTAGAACTTTCTTTCTTCTAGAATAAAATTTTGTCTATGAATTAATATAGTGTCAATTTTTGTTATTTCTTTTCACATACATATTCACTTTAGGAAGCATCATGTATTGGAAAGATTAAGATCTTGGTACTGTTTTACAACTTTTCCTTTGATATAAGTTTCTCTACGTGCATGGGTTCATTTTAAAATTCTATTTTGTCATTTATAGTTTTTTGTCATAATTCCACTGTGTATTTAGTAAGTTGTTACAAGTTAATTGCTTAGAAGTTTAAGATCAGTAATTTCTAATTATTCTTTTAGCTTTAAGGATTAGCTTTTTATTTTCTACCTTCTCTAAAAAATGAGGATTATTAATGGGAATATATAACATTTATGTATTAATTTTAAAAGATTATTACCTTTTAATACACTAACAGCATATCTCCAAATTTAAATATATTTTTCATATCTTTCAATACTTATTTTTATCTTCTAATATATACTTCCCACTTAATATTTATAGATTATTACTATTGTAAAGGATATCTTTAAAAAATTATTAATATATGTTTGTAGTACATAATGTTTACATTCTTTATGTGGGATTGAAAAGAGTATCATTTAAAACATTATTTCTAATTATTTGTTACTAGTACATATAGCTATAATTCATTTTTATGTTAACATCATGTCTAGTCCAGAGAACTAGCTTAATTAATTAACCCTAATAAATTGCATATAGATTCTCTTAAATTTTCTATAAAAATATTGTTTGCACATAAGCAGATTTTTATTTCTGCCATTATTATTATTAAAATTACAATTATGATCACTTCTCGGCCTTTTGGCTAAGATCAAGTGTAAAATTACAATTATGATTATTGAACTCCAAAGGATTTACAGAATGCTTTTTTTAAGTTGGTCATAAGAGTTCTACCTTAGTTACTCAGCTTATTGCTGAGACAAAGTACTCAACATTCACAGATTAAGGGAGGAAAGGGTTTTTTAGCTCACACTTTGTAGAGATTTCAGTTCATAGTTGGATAACTCCAAGGTGGAGAGGCATTACAGAGGAGAAACAGTACATGGCAGGCAGAAGGCAGGAAGGCAGCAAATCAGTAAAGTCATGAGGAAGCAAGCAGCAAGAAGCCACAGCTGCCCTCTCTCTGTCCCTTACATTATATCCAAGCTGCACACACTTAGGTCAAGTAGGACTCAGAACCATGCCAAGCCAATCAGTGGACTAGTTTAGTAGTACACACCCTTTATCCCATCATCAAATCCTCATTCCAGAAATTATAAATCTTTTATTTTTTGTCATTGAATATGATTTTCCTTGTAGTTTCTAAAATAGGTGCTCTCCTTCAAAGAAAGCTATGATCTATTTCAAGTTCTGTTACTTAAAATCACCAATGTGTTTAGAGTAGATTATAGTGATGCTTTGCTTTTGTTAATTTAGAACATTGTTTTCATTGATTAGAAGTTTTAAAAGGTCACTTAAATCTTGAAATAGATTTAATGTTTTCTTTTAATTATGTATTTTATTTTACATTACCTGATATATTCTTATGGACAATAGTTTAGAGAGGTATGTATTAGCTTTCTGTCACTGGGAAACAATGCACACCTATACCCACAACTTGAAGCACAGGTTTAATTTGACTCTAGATATCAAGGGATCCAGTTCCTGTTTATCTGGCTCTAAGGCAGAAGGGCAGGGCAGAGCAAAGATGCTTATTTCATTGTCACCAGGAAACAAAGTATGGGAAGATCACCAGAGAGGAGGGGGCCAGGACCATTATAGTCCCCAAAGTCACACTTCCATCACCCACCCAGACACACCTAGAAGTGTGATTCACTCATTCCCTAGGTACCTCCCAAGCCAATCAAATTTAGAGGATTAAGTTTAAACACTATTCCCTTATTTGTTAACTTGACACCCAAGCAAATCTTCTTAAACCATACTTAATCTCCAAATAAATAAATGCAAGGGATTACTGCTTGTAATGTCACACAAGTAATACATATCAAGTTTGCTTCTGTATAGTCTGATTTATTACATAGAAATCAACAAAAAGAAAAGCTTATCAAAACAAAGAAATGAACCAGGCATCATAGAGAAAGAAAATCTAGGGTATCATATCTCGAAAATAGAAGGTTGCATTTAGCTTTTCTTCTTTGTCTTAAGTTTATCTTCTTAAATTTTCAGCATTTTTGTCACCCATGACAAAAATGAGCTGATGGACTGATTTTTGGAGCTGGTTTTCCCAATCAATTTAGATGAGATTAGTGAGTAGGAGGATACATGTCCCATATCCAAATGGTAAACTGATAACTGCTAGTTTTTAAAGTTAATTTGAACAGATTATAAGCTAAAAAGCAATGATAATATACCTTCAAACTATTCTATCAACAAGAGTATTACCAAGGCTATTATGAACAAGTTTTCAATTCCGAGTTTAACATTGGAAAGCCAAATAATTGCCTTTATGGAATGAATCAAGCTAATGTTTTATAATAAACAATATGAACATTTTTCTCTTATTTTTTATATGTCATGATCAGCTTTCTGGAGAAAGAGGCTGCCCTAAATACATTATTGGTTCAGTATTATAAAAGATGTCTCAGACCTTCAACAAAGTGCAACAAAGTGTTTAGTGAAAATAGCCAGCTTATAATTACTGCAATATTAAAAATCTCTTTTATCTGATCCATGAGTCTATCATGAATAGCACCTTGAAGTTACATAATAAAAGGAGACGTAAACTGCATTCACTTTTACCATTCTACAGTGTCATGAATAAAAGAAATGATATATTTCAAAGATGATTCCAAAGGCGTACACAGGTTGGACTCACCAGTCTCACAGAGACCTTATTTCAATTTAGCAAACATATTACCTAGTAAAGCCTAAAAATGGTATGTTTTGTAGGAAAATTAATAAAAACCAAACATACTTACAGTATAAAGTCTTTATATTTACAATGTACATATTAATGTTTGAACAATGATGTTAATATATGATAAACTGTCAGCAGTGATTATGTAAAATATGTGAAAAAAGTGTGGTAAGAATCATTAATGAATTTTTCCAGGTATAAGGGAGTGTGTGCCTGGAGTAAATTTAGGATAAACGGAGAATAAAAGGTACAAAAGGAATTCCATAGATAAAGCCCAGTGAATTAAAAATTAGGGTAGTAATATACTATAGGCCAAAACTATATAAAAATTTTTAAGTAACCTCTGGAGAAGGGGAAGTAGCGCACATTTCCACCAAGACTTTGTGGAGGATGCTGTTGTGTTTTCTGAAATCAACAATGGAAAATTATGCTGAACAAGTCTGGAAAATTTGAAAAAGATGTTTTGTTTCTTTGCTAATCTAACTGAATATTTAATGACTTGGTCAAGATGTGTGTGTGTCATTTTTGTGGCTCATATTATCTATTTTCACAAATATCACCCAACACTGAAACAAACACAAAGACAGACCATGTATTATGTTCACCACTTCTTGGAAGTAGCAGTATAGTGTAAATAGTTAGAATGATGATATAATTGTTGTTTTGTAAATATTGAAATTAAAGCCTGATAAAAACTCTATTAAGTAATGTATTCTCAAAATATCACATTTTTATAGGAGTGTTTTTATTTTAAAAGTAAAAGTAAGTTTGACTATTTTTCCTAGGGAACTGCAAAACCATGGAAATACTTTTTAAAGGAAAATTAATTATAAGCTGAAAAAAATGATCATATACCTTCAAACTATTCTGTCAACCGGAGTATTGTCAAGGCAATTATGGGCAAGTTTTCAATTCTGAGTTTAACTTTGGAAGGCCAAATAACTGCCTTCATGGAATGATCCAGCTAATGTTTTATAACAAACAATAAGAACATTTTTCTCTTACTTTGTATGTGTGTTGATCAGCTTTCTGGTCATATTTATTAGTAAAATGTATGATTTATAGTTAAAGCTTATGCATAAAAAATAACACTTGCATTTATCTTTCATTAGAACTTTAAAACTTGAGATGTTTAATCACTCTACATTTTTATCTCTCAAGTAGGGCTGGTATATCAGGGTTCACTAGAGAAACAGGTATAATAATGTCTATATATAATATATAAAGGTTTACAGGATGCCTACATGCAGGAGACTGCAATATTGATTATGCCCAAAGCAGGTTGTAAGCCATGCAGGCCGTGAAGAGTTAACCCCATAATTGGCTTGTTTATAGAAGTGAGTCCAGCTACATGCCAAGGTCAGACTAACTCACACACAAATTCCATTCTACAACTAAAACCATCTTAACTATAAGGACAATGTTCTAATTACAACCATGTATTTTTTCTATTCTGTTCCTAATTCGAGAATGCTTTGTCTTGTACTTAGGACCCTTGGAGCCTTGCTTACATTAGTTTCCATTGAAATTGCACAATTGTACGTCCTCACATGTAATCCTTCCCTCTCACATAGCTTGTCTTTACCCCAATTGATTACTAATAAAAATCAGTGACTTGGACAGACCAGTTCAGTGCCTTTTGCTAATTAAGCAGCATTGGCTGTCCTGACTCCCTGGTGTCTGTCTTTTTAGTTCTGCTTTCCGATTATCTTTTTTTTTTTTTTTTTTTTTGCCTCGGGCTTGGACTGTAGTACTGAGCAGGAGATCAGAACCTATAGCAGAGGTCTCTGATACCTGCTGAATCAGGATGAAGAACACAAAATGGCTTTCTGCATGCTACAGAAGTAGAGGATTTAATTGAAAGTTGAAGGTTTGGAGCTCGCTGCAGATTTCAGTGCAAGTCCCTGTCAGAAAGCCAAAGGATTAACACTGGAAGTCTGTAGAGTCTGTGCTGGAAGTTTGAACGAATGGAAGAAGATTATCCTATATATATGGTGAAGAGCAGAACCCATTCAAAGAAACAAAGAAGAGACTTCCTTCTTTCCTTTTTTATTCCATTCAGGCTGCATTCCAATTGGTTTGTGCCACCTGCATCCAGGTGGGTGGGTCTTCCCTCCTCTGTGGCCTACATCTCAGTTGCAAGTCATTCACTGACCCACCAGAACAGTGTTCCACTAGTCATTAGGCCTTTCTTAATTTATTCAAGTTGACATCATGATTAACTATTACAGCTGGTGATACATTTCTTACAGGGACTAGTGATAATCAGATTAGACGGGGTGAGGTAGCTTGGGGAGTGAGGGGGTTGGAAGAGCGGTCTGCCTCAGGCAGCATAATTTTGTGGCTGCATTATTAGTCAAAAGGAAAACCATATTGTGACAATTTACTCCTTTTTAACATAGCAAAGTTTCAAACACTTTGAGATACGAATGTTTTTCTCTATATATTATTTTATACAGATTAAAAAGTGTGAAGCAGAGCAAGCAGTTGATATATCGAAACTGCTATAATAACACCTGTAATCCCAGCACTCTGAAAGGCTGAGGCAGGAGAATCACAAGTTCCAGCCCCAAATGGGGAATTTAGCAACTTAGCCCTACCCTGTCTCAAAACAAAATGTAAAGGGGCAGAGTGCAAAAGCTCTGTGCAAGGTTCCCAGGTTCAATCTCCAGTATTGTGAACAACAACAAAAAATCTATTAACAGTGTATGTGGTTGCAATTTAAAATTAATAAAATATCAAAGATATCAAAATATAGCATCCTCACATTATAGTCCTGCCACCTTTCTATTCCTGGCTTTAGTTTTTTCACCTCTATCCTTTAATCCCTAAACTTATTATCTACTTCTATCAATTTTTTTTTGAAATATGTCTGTTTTTCTCCAGTCAACTTACTACTCATCCTCAAGTATTCATTCCATTCTTAAACCATGAACTTTTAAAGTCCACATTCTAAGTGGTTTGGAGTATGTCTAAGTCTCTTATTGAAAATTGAAGGTGAATTGATGTCTAAGGCTTCTGAACAAATTTGGAAATACATACAAGTTTCAGAGCATTAGCTTCTTTTAAGGACTGGAGTGTGAGATGTCTCCTCACTGAGGAAGGATGGAGCCAGTAGCTGCTAGTGGAAGGGGATGAGCTTTTTATCCATGCTCATTGGCAATGGCAGAGATTATTGGTAGAAATTTCATTTTCATGAAAAATGCAGAAAATAGAAAGACATATCTACTTACACTCTTCTACCTGTTCAGAGTTGGGAAATAAGTTAGGAAATTTCTGTAAAGAATAGCTATATCAAATATAATGAACAAGGTTCCTTTGAGGTTTGAAAATACTGGATTCTTCATGCATGAGTCTATAATTCAATTCTAATTTTTGTTTCATCACAATATTAATGTTTTAACCAACATTTCAATTTCTATGCTAATTTAATAGATTTATACTCTTAAACTCTAAAAGACTGTTGTTTTGAGGGCATCTATAATTTCTTACTTTGTTCAAAGACCAGGCAATAATTTCTTTGAGAATAGCATAAGGAATTCCCTTGTAAGACCCATTTTGATTGTCCTTGGATCATATAAATTGTCTTTAAACTAGAAAAACTTCATGACCAGTGAACCTAAACTATTGTTTCATTTAATTTAAAGATGTCATTTTAAGATTTCATTTCAGCTTTAAAAATCTTCATTTTTTGAAATGCTTTTGACTAATGCATAATATTTGTACATATATGTGAGGTACAATATCATGTTTCAATAATGTGTACAATGGATACTGATCAACCCAGGGTAGTTAGCACATGTATTTCCTTAAACTTTTACCTTTTCTTTATTTTGAGTGCATTCCAATCTCTTCCTTCTGGTTTGAGTTATAGAATACATTGTTGTTAATATATTCACCCTATTGTGCCAGAGAACACTAGATATAATGTCTCCCATCAAATAAAACATAGCACCCTTTGATTGACCTCTTCCTCTCCCCTTTCCCTCAGTATTTTCAATCATCTCTCTTTCTATTTAAACCATTAGACCCTTCCTGGGGACTTGGAGTAGAAACTTTATTAAGTTGAGCATGTGTGAATTCAATTTAAAAGGTTAGAATTTCATGAAATATATTCCTATTGTTTTCCAGTCTCCTCGTCGATATTCTAGTTAATGAAATTTAACTATTTTTTGTATTTACTGTATATACATTTAATTTTGTTTCAACATCAATAATCTATGATCAATTTAAGAGTTTTCTTTACATTGAAGTTAAAGCTACTAATAGTATCATATGCTTAATTTAGTGTCGGTGATTGTATCTGATAAAACGACTTCAACTACAGGTCATGGAAAATCTGACTCAAACTGGCTCCAACAATCAATAACTTTTTGGCTCTTAAATGAAAGTCCAAACAAAGCCACATTTCAAAGGCAACACATTTCAGTATCATGACTCCATTTATCATTTTGTGTGGTACATGTTAGTGTAAATTTCAGGCAACATTCTTCAAGTAGTTTTGCTTTTCACATTGGTATGTTATAATATGCTGGAGGAAAAGAAAATACTGTGTTTTAACATTCCCAGGAATACTCTGGGATTTGCTATAATTGGAGTGTTCAGATCATATATCTTTCCTGATGCTAGTCATGAGAAAAGGATATGCTGATTAATTTAAGCCAAATATTGACTGTCTTAGGAAGTAGAATGATGATTAATTATGGCTATGCCTTGGCTGTGTGCTAAAATTGAATGTCTTACATACAAATTTTACCGTAAAGTTGAAACAGCTACACAAGTGTTCTATGCGTCCACTATGAGGATCTACTTCTGAAACATAATATTTTGTCCAATGTCTTTTCTTCATAGTTAAAAGCAGTTTTATTTTATGTTGTGCAAGAAACAGAGCTACTGTGTGCTACTGTGCGATTTTTTTTTTTTTTTGCTTTACAGATCTTAGATATGGTGATCCTACTTAACCTCTCATACTAAATATCAAGCGTGATCCATTAGATGATTAAGGACAACATTTAAGTTATTAAGATCAATTGATTATTTGCCAAATTTATTCACAGTGATGGTGTTTCTAATCATTTGAATCAGAATGTGGTATCTTACATTTACTAAAACTGTACCTTAAAAGTAATATTTTATAACCACTCTTCAAATAGTCTGACATTTTCATTTCTGGAAAAAGCAGTATAGGTTGAAATGATGGATATCAGATCTGATGTTCCCGTAGAAACAGCATCATAACAGGAAATTATGTTCCAGACCTAGAGCTTAATGCAGTTTTTATTTTGCTTTGTTTTACAAATGGTAATGAATAAACTATCTTATCAACTCTTAAACAGCATATAAAAACACACTCAAAAGACAATAATATTATGTTTATAATGTGTTTATTAAATTGGGCAACATGATGCCCAAGTACATAAAGTTTTATGAATTCTAACATAAAATTCTAGAATTGTTTTGTCTGTATTCATTTTTTAAGAAATTAGAGGTGTGAAGGAATCATCAATTGGAAACACAGTTTAAAAGGGCTTTTTAGAACAAATTTTACAGGAAACTTTACTCTTAGGGATCCAAGGAATGGCTGCTGAACTTCATTTAAATATTTCTTCACTTGTTTACTTTTTTATTTGTAATCTGGCTCATGGAGATTATTCTTGTAGATTCTCATGATCATTCCAAAATTCTTTTTAGCGAAAAGCAAAGTAGATTTCTTAATATTTTATATTATATCTTTTTCTACAACAGTGACGATGTAACATAATTGTGGCATGGACAGGTCAAGAAAAAAGTGAAAATAGAAGGAAAAATGGAACCAAAGCTTTTAAACATGGGGGGAGGGGTAAGAGGGGAAGGGAAAAAAAGAGGCGGGATGTATCATGTACAGGTGAAAATTCCTTACCAAGAGTGTTATCAATATGTATGCCTAAATTGTACCAGTAAATGTTTTGCTATTAAAAAAAAGAAAAGAAAGCAATAGAAATTTACAGTGCAGTATTGTCATTGCAATTGCCAATGTTTTAATGATCTATTTTTAATTTTACCAGGTCTTTAACAGTGATTTTGGACATTTGGAAACAAGAGGTTGTAAAGTGTGAAGGGATCACTGAGTGCTGTCCAACTATGTGTTCCTTGTGAAGCCCTTCATAGACTGGACATCTCTGTACAGGATTAGACACCAAGTTCAAACCAGCTGAAACCAATGATAGTTTTTAAATGGGTTGATAAAACTAAAAAAGTCAAGAATAGAGCTAGCCTGAGGCAAGAGCAGTCATCATTGGGAGGATGCTCTGCATTCTGATTCTCTGAGTGCTTGTCTCATTTCTTTCTTCTTTAAATATACTTCCTTCCTGTGATGGTGAACCTGACAATCTTAACTCTTTTAAGCTTTAATTTGATTAGCTTCAGATTCTAAGGAAAGAGATTCTTTCTTTCTGTAACCATATAGGATACATCAGTTATAGAAACCAAATGAGATGTGGGTAATGAATCTGCAGGTTGGATTATAAACTCTGCCTAGGGAAAGGTTGTATAAGCCAAAGTAGCATGCATAATTCTGCATCCAGGAATAAATGGAAAGATGTGATTGGACTTTCCCTCATGAGATCTATTGAGGGGGTGGGGGTATTTTATGAAACAAAGATGCCTCTAATAAGGAGAAAGAGAGAAGAAATGATGGATAAATATAAAGAATAGAAGTCTATAGTATTTTACAAAAATGCAACCTCATACCTTTGGTACAATGAATAATGGCCTCTAAATAATATTCAAATGTTCATCTCAAATTTGTAAATATTATTATATATAGTTAAAAAATGAATTTGTATATATGACTCAGTTGATGGTTTTGAGATAGGGAGATTATGCTGAATTAGTAGGCCAATGCTGAATGAAATCACATCTGACCTTTTAAGAGGGAGGCAAAGAAATATTTCACACATGACAGAGGAGAGAAGGAATTGTGACTACAGAAGCAAAGACTGAAGTGAGGCAGCCATGAACTAACAATGCTAGCACCTACAAAGCCCTGAAAGACACAAGAATGTACTGAGCTCTGTAGTCCTGGGGGGTGTGTGGGGTAGTGTGCAAACTTCTTGAGCTTGCCCTTTAGGCCAGTAGAACTGTAACAGAAATCTTTTGTCTTCCTTTAAATCTCCATGCTTTTGGCACTTTTTTACAACAGCCAAAGGAAACTGCACCAATGCCCATTGACTGATATTTGCTTCATTGGTTATTCCTTATTGATTAATCCAATTTGGATATCTCAAAGATCAAAAGTATGTTAATCTATTTTCCTTCATACTTGCTCTTGGTGGGAATTTTTAAAAAATAATTTGCAATTTTCTTAAGGCTGCATATATTTAGTTGTGCATTATTTCTTGTTCCCCAGGTTCTTTGCACTGTAGCATATTGCCACACACCCTTCCAGGGAGGAAATAGAGATGAAAGAAGATACTATGGATATTTTAATCAAGATAAATAGGCTCAATGTTGTCTTTCTAGTTTCATTTTGTGAATATTAGTTGATTGATTTATACATATGCATGCATAATTGCATACTATGTGGAAAACCTGGAATACAGTAGATACTAAAATACTGCTTGTTACTTTTCTTAGTGTAGTCGTACATATATGATAAGTCTATTTGGACCAATTAGCAGTTATATCCCCTTTATTTGGAATAAAGACACAATTTTTATTACAAAGTAACTCAAGTGACCATAGAACAGTATATTAGACACCACTGTAGTCTGAACCCAATAAATTCATGTTAACTTTGTCAATTTAGTTTCATATAAAGATTTAGAATGTAATAAGTATATTAAAAGTCATTTTCACAGTTATTGCCTACATCTTTAATCCTACAGGGAAATACTCATCTGAAATTGTTATATTTCAATCTGATGTGTGATTTGGTCACTTTGTGTGTGTGTGTGTGTGTGTGTGTGTGTGTATATATATATATATATATGTTTTCATAAATGTTGTGTTATTTTCAACTTTTTTTTTTTTTTTGGTTACCGGGGATTGAACTTAGGTCCTTGCACTTGCGAGGCAGTTGGCAGAACCACTGAGCTAAATCCCCGGCCCCTATTTTCAACTATTTAAAATCCAAAAATGGTATAATATATATTTAATATTACAATGTTTTCTTTCACAACTTGAAAATGTTTTAAAGGTTTATGCATGCTTAGTAAGGTTTCATTAGTTCATTAACTTAAATTATACTTTATTATTCAACTGTCTATTGAATACATATATTCAAATTATTTAGTTATAATTCGCACTACAGGGGAATAATTATGTAGCTTCCACTTTTCACTATTATACAGTTATGTAGTTATGTTTAAATATATTCCCTTGCACAATGTTCACTAGTTAATCCATGGATGGAAATTATTAAGTAATAGTGGATATGTGAATTTACAACTTTCTTTAATATTGTCATATTAATTTTAATGTATTCTAACTTACCAATAATTTCTGTCATGGATCTTGCCTTTGGTGTTATATATAAAATGTCATCACCAAATCTGAGGTCATCTAGATTTTCTCCTATTTTATCATCCATCATTTCTGTAGTTCTGCAGTTATATTTAGGTCTGTCATCTCTTTTGAGTTAAAGTTTGAGAGGGTTGTAAAGTCTACATAGGTCAAGATTCATATTTTTTGCATGCAGATGCTTAGTTTTTCTAGCACCATTTATTTCAACTATGTTTGCTTCATGGTCTCACCTTCAATCTTTTGTCAAAAGTCAATTAGTTTTATTTATATGGTTCTAAGTTTAGGTTCTCTATTTTGCTTCAATTTCTTTATTTTTGCATTCTTTCATAAACATTACACTGTTCTGACTACCATAGATTTATAAAATAATCTTAAAATTGAATAGTGTCAGTACTGTGACTTTGTCCTCCTTCAGTGTTCAGTTGATTATTCTGGTCTTTCATCTTCCTATATTAATTTTAGAATCCGTCAGTCTATTAGATAATTTCCTGGGATTCTAATTCAGATTATGTTGAATTTGTAATTCATTTTAGGAAGAATTGATGATTTGATATTGAGTCTTCCTATACATGAATGTGGAATATCCCTGTATTGTGCATGTCTTTTTGATATCTTTCACTTGTCATTTTTCTCATATAGATTTTGAGCATATTTTGTTAGCAATAGATAGCCATTTCATTTTGAAGGATGCCAATATAAATGACATTGTGTTCCTAATTTGAAATTCCACCTGCGTATTACTGGTACACAAGAAAATGACTCAATCTGTATACTAGACTCTTTTGATCTTTTACAATTTTTTTCTGATTCTGTGATCCACCTTACAAATTTTTTAAATTAGCTTAAATTTACCAATTTTATTTTATATGGTATTTATTCCATCTGACATGTTTTTTAAATTTTATTGCAATTTTATATATTGAGAAATATGAAAATTGGCTGTTCTCAAAATGTGCCTGTATTTCCTAATTATCTTATCTCTTTAGAGATTTTATTTTTAAATCTCAATCCTTTTAAATAAATTTGTCTATTTTGTAGTCTTCTTATAACAGTTTTGTATTATGTTCTTGGTGTTTGCTTCCTCATATTTTTGGATCTATTGATTCTTGGGTCATTTAGATTGTTTATACATTTTGAAAATTTTTTGTTATTATACTTAATTTAATCTTTGTGGCATTGTGTATGTATATGTTGGTGTCCCTATAGCATTGGTTGTGAAAATTATCTCTTGAATGACTTTTATTTGCCCCTGCCAGATATACCAGACTTATCACCAGACTGGAACATTTTTGTTGGAGTTATATAGATAGTGGATAGTTATGAATTCCAAATCTATATCAGAAAAATTTTTGTGATTTTGGTGTCTCAAGAGAAAAAATCATCCAAGGCCAAAGTAAAATAAAGTGTCTTACATTTCATTAAAGCTAATTGTTGGGCATATTTTTGCCTGGCTTTTCTGTGCCTTTTGTGTCATTTTGTTTTTTTGAATACTGACTTTATTCCTGAGCTCATGAGCATCAAATATTTAGACCAATGTTGAGCTATATTCCATTTTATTATACTTGTTTGTTGAATCCACAGAAGTTAACAAGTTATTTTACTATCACTTTTCTCTTCACTTGTACAATCAACAAAATTTATTTTCTGTTCTTGATAACCTATATAGGCCTTCAAAATCATTTGGATTAATGCTTTTCTATTCTTTCTAAAATTTTTTAAAATTTATTTTTATTTTTTAAAATTTATATCTGTATTGGTACATTTTAGGTATACAATACATTTACATTTATCATTGGGTACATGTACCTGAAAATGCTGAATCTTAGTTCTTATTTTCTCCCCCATTACCTGTGCACCCTTCTTCCCTCCACCCTTCCCTTTTTACACAGAATTTGTTTCCACTGTTTTTCTTTCTCATACTTTTTCCTTTCCTTTCTTCCCTTTTCCCTTCCCATCCCTCCACCCCTACATCTTTGGACCTTTTCCTATTTCAAATTATCAACTATTCATTTTAATCATTTTCATCCTTATTTACACTTTCAGTTTCTCACACTAGAGAAACTATTCAGCATTTACACATGGGGGTGTCCTATTCATTTCACTTAAGAGTACGGCCACAATATGCATCCATTTAACTATAAATGTCTTTAGATTCTCGTTCTTTATGGCTAAGTAGTACTCCATTTTATAAAAAAAAAACCCCAACATCTTCTTTATCCAGTTTCCAGTTCATGGGCACTTGGGCTGTTTCCAAGCTTTAGCTATAATAAACTGTGCCACCATAAACATAGGTGCACATATATCGCTGTGGTGTCATTCTTTTAACTCTTTGGGGAAGATATCCAGTAAGGGAATAGCTGGGTCAAATGGCACCTGTAGTCCTAGTTCTTGGAGGTATCTCCATACTGATTTCCACAGTGGTTGCACCAGCCTTCACTCCTACCAACAATGGAGAGGGGTTCCTTTCTCTCCACACCCCCACCAGCATTTGTTATTGGTTGATTTCTTGATAGCAACCATTCTTTGTGGGGTGAGGTGGAATTTCAGTGTTGTTTTTATTTGCATCTCTCAAATGACCAGCGATGTTGAACATTTTTTCATGTATTTATTTGGTGCTTTTTCTTCTTTGTCTGAGAAATGTCTGTTCATTTTGGATGTCCATTTTTGAATTTAGGGGATCTGATTTTTTTCAATTCTTTATTAATTCTCAATAGTAGACCTTTGTCTGAGGTACAGCTGCTACAAATTTCTTCCCATATTGTAGGCTGTTTCTTAGCTCTGTTGGTAGTTTCTCTTGTAGTGCAGAAGCTTTTTAATATGATGAGATCCCAGATGTTGATTCTTTGTGCTAGCTCCCGTGCTACAGAAGATTTGTTCATGAAGTCTTTTCCTATGCCAATGTCATTAGGAGTTCTACCTAGCTCATCTTCCAGCAAGTTTAGTGTTTCTGTCTTAATATTTAGATCTTTAATCCACTTCAATCTTAGTTTAGTGCATGGTGATAGGTATGGGTCTAGTT
>NW_004624799.1:174549-220845 GCF_000247695.1 Heterocephalus glaber | reverse complement strand
ACTTCAATTCTTTTACATTTACTTAGATATGCCCTATGAGCTAGCATGTGATCTATTTTGGAGAATGACTTGTGTGCAGCTGGAAAGAATGTGTATTCTGTTTTTCTGGGGTACAACAGTCTGTAAACATCTATTAAGTCCATTTGTTCAATACCTTGGTTCAGTTCTAGAATTACATTATTAATATTTTTTGTAGATGATTGGTCTACTTGTTATAGAGGGGTGTTGAGGTCCTGCACTACAACTGTATTAGTGCTTATTTGGTTTTTCATGTCCATTAATATTTGTTTTGTATAGTTGGGGTCATTCGTCTTTGATGCATACATATTTAGGATTGTCATCTCTTCCTCTTGGATTGTTCCCTTCACAAGAATGTAGTGACCATCTTTGTCTCTCTTAGTTTTACTTTGAAATATACTTTGTCTGCAAGTAAGATTGCTACCCCTGCTTTTTTTGGGTTCCTGTCACATGGAGAACTGTTTTCCATCCTTTTACTTTCAGTCTATGAATTTCCTTTTGAATTAGGTGAGTTTCTTCTATACAGCATATTTCTGGGTTGTGATTCTTAATCTGTTCTGTCAGTCTATTTCTTTTGATTGGTGAATTGAGGCCATTAACATTGATAGTTATATTTGAGAGATATTGACTCATCCTTGTCATGATGTTTTATTATTGTTAGCTCTTTCACTTCTTATTTTCACCCCTTTCCCTTTAGTGTCTTACCTTGCATGCTGTCTTCTCTCTGTTGGGCCTCATGGAGTTGTGACCTTCATTGTCTTTTTCTAGGATATTGCTTAAAATTGTTTGGAGTGCTGGTTTGGTGTTCCTGAAATTTCTCAGGTGTTCTTTGTCATGAAAGTATCTAATTTCCCCATCGACTTTGAAAGATAATTTTGCTGGATACAACAGTCTAGCTTGGAAGTTATTTTCTTTTAGGGCTTGAAATACTTCACTCCAGGCTCTCCTTGATTTGAGGGTTTGTGTTGAGAAGTAGGCCGTGATTCTGATGGGCTTCATTTTTAGGTGATTTGTTTCTTTTCTCTAACTGCCTGTAGAATTTTGTTCTTCTGTTGGGTTTCTGGGATCTTGACTATTATATGCCTAGGTGTAGATTTTTTTTGGTCATGGCTAGTTGGAGTTCTATATGCCTCACTTATCTGCATGTCCAATTCTCTACCTGTCTGGGAAGTTTTCTACTATTACTTCTGTGAACAGATTTTTTCTGTCAATTGTACTTTCTCCTATTTTTTCATGAACTCCTATCAGTCTTATGTTATTCTTCTTTGCATCATTCAGCAGATGTTGGATTGATTTCTCATAGTCCCTCACTATCTTTAAGAAATCTCTGTTTTCATGGTCCTTAACTGTGATCCTCTCTTCTATATCTGATACACTGTCCTCAGATTCTCTTAGTCTGCTCTGCATGCTTTCAATGGAGTTTTTAATCTCCTGAATATCTGTTTGAATCTGTTTCATGGATTCCATTTCTTTCTTATGTTGGGCGATCATGGTTCCCATCCCTTTCTTATGCTGGGCATTCATGGCTTCCAGCATGTTTCTGATCTCATCTATTTTCTTATCTGTTTCTGCTCTAGAGCCTCTAATCATGTCTTTCACTCTGCTCACCATCTTTGTATGTATCTGGGAGATTATTTCTGCTTTGAATTTTTCTAGAGCCTCATGCTTTGTTACTTCCTGTGCTCTCAGTTCATGGTGTCCAGGTGGTTGATTATCAGACTTTTCCACCTCATTTCCCCCAGAATTTCCTTTTTGTGGGGTGAAAGCCTGCGTTTGTGCCTTCCTTAAATGTCTTCTCATTTTTGTTTTTGGTACTGTCCTTGGTTTAATTCCTGAGTTGATATTTCAAAATTGCTTAATGTAGGTATCTTTGTTGCTTGTGTTTAAAACTCTTGTGGAATGATTGCTTTTCAGAGGTGTCGTCCAGATATAGCTTGTGTTTAGATTTTGAGACTCTAATGACTCTGAGGCTATTTTATTTTCCTTATACCAGGAAGGAAAACTGACTAGATCAGTCACAACATGTTAGCCCAAATGATACAATCAGCAATACCATAGCATCAAGCGCAGCTTAGAAAATGACCATTTGTGGTAGTTCTTAATCTGTCACATTTAACCATGTGGATTAAATTAAAAGCGAGGACCAACCCAACATATGTTTATAGTGAATAAACTCTTCAATATAGCATCTTTCCTCTTTGGGATGTGGAGTTAGAAGGAGCTGGGAAAGCAGGGACAGGTAGGAAGATCAGGAAAGATTAGCAGTGAGGCCAGAAGACACAGGAAGATCACACAAACTAACAAATTGTTAAAGGCAAGAGGAAAAGGCAGAATGAAAGAACAAAGATGTGAACAGAATCACCTAACAGCAACAGGGAGGCTAGATACCACGTTTACTTTCCTTTAAAACTAACAATAGTCAAGAGAAGGAAAAAGAGAAGAAAAGAAAAATAAAGGAGCAGTCCAAATTCAGTGCAGAAAGGAACAAATAGGAAGATGAAGAGCAATGTGGGACAGTGGGAGAATGAGTGAGAGAGAAACAGAGTGATAAAGAAAATATAAAAGAAAGAAAAGTAAAAATTTGAAAAGAGTAGAAAAAAATAAAAATTAAAAATAACAGAAAAATTTTTTTTCTTTTTTGTAAATAGCAAAAAATAAAAATGATGAGCCTCCTTCAGGGTATGTCTCTGCTGTCACAATAGGCAACGTAGTCATCCATGTGCATAAATGAGTCAATGAGTCTCAGCAAGCCAACAGCAGACTTGTGAGATTCAGGCAGATTTCTGGCTGCTAGTCCCAAGTTGAGCTCCCTGTCCTCCTCCAGGGTTGAACTCTGCAAAGTTCTACTAAAGGTTCCAGTTGCCCCTACCCTGAAGATACTGCAGGTTTTGATGGGAGGTAATGGTCCCAAGTGATGATCCCTCCAACTTACCAAGTGCGGTGGTCTGGTGTGTCTTTATTGCAGAGATTCTCTTTACTTTTCCGCTGAGCTTCAGTTTTCATCGAGGAGCCTCAGAAGCCCTCTTTCTGTTACTAACTTCTGCTCTATCTTGTGGAGCTCAGAACAAGGGCCTTTATAATCCCCTGTGCCTCTGTAGTGTGGGACCAGGTAGCAGAAGAGCCGGAAGGCCAGAGGCGGGGGTGAGGTGTGGGGGTTGGGCCTTGGAGGCTCCTGCAAGGCTAAGCGGAGCACCGGATGGGGCTGGGGCTCCAAGCCGCCCCTGGGAACTCACCGTGGCATGGACTAATTCTTTTATTTTCAAAGTTTTCTAGCCATATTGGCAGAAGAATCTTTCAGTTTTTCCATCTATCATCTTAATAGAACTAAATGCTGTAGTCAAAATTCATACACATGCCAACTAGAAGAGGAACCTAGATGACCACATAAAACAAAGTTCCCAAATTTATACACAAATCAAAAATAAACATACAGTTTATTGAGATTGGAAGTTGTATTCACAAGCCTTTCCAGTTTGTGAGATCCAAACCTGACCCCTACAACTTAAAGGAAGAGCAGTTTAATTTGGCTCACTGTTTCAGGATTCAGTCCATGGTCAGATAGCTCCAAGGCAGAAAAATCATAGCAGAAGGTCATGGTGGAAGAAAAATGCTTTGTTCAAGGCAACCAGGAAGCAGAGCAGGGAAGCACCACAAGTGAGACAAGATATAGGCCTCCAAGATCACGCCTCCATGACCCATCCTCACATGTATCCAGAGGGTATTAAATACCCTGGGAATGTCCTAAGTGAATCAAGTCAACAATCCACCTTTACCATCACATCCCACCCCTCAACTTGACAATCAAATACGTATCCCTAAATCATACTTCCCCTTGGAATAAACACGAAGTCATAATTCCACCTAACATGATGCGACTATCCTGTGTACAACCAAAAATGCCATAATTTCTTCCTCAATGTCTCAACAATTATGGAATTTTTCAAAAGTTCAAGTGCAAGTTGTTTTTGAGACTTAAGAGAAACTCCTAGTTGTGACCCCCTTTAAAATCAAAAGAAAGTTAAATAATTCTACCATAATCTGCCAGAGGATAAATGTTCCCATTCCAAAAGGGAAAAATAGGTGGATAGAAAGGAATAAACTCAAAGCAAAACCCAGAAGTGCAATCATTAAGACCTGTAGCTCCAGTCCAGCACCCATGGTAAGTTGTGATGAGATGCTTACTTCAAAGGGATTGAGTGTCTCCATCCATATGGTCTTGCTATTTTCAGCCCATATGGGCTCTTTCTTAGAGGCTCTACCATTACCTGTAGCTTTATTTAGTGGATATTTCAAATTTCTGGTATCTTTAACTTCCTGGGGTCTCCAGTGCACTTTTGGCTACACTGACACATCTTTATGCACTGCCCTCACAAGATCCTGGTAGGGCTGTGACCCTATTCCATATTTATGCCTGTCACCACAAGCTTTCTTCTGAATATAGACAAAAACCCCATTACCTCATAACTCTAGCATTTTGCATGCCTGAAAAACCAGTACTGCATGGATGATGCCCAGGTCTGCTGCCAGCTTGAGCAGTAACTGGGGCCCCTTGGACTTATGGCTGCAGTGGATTCTGCATGCCTATATTGTTGAACTCATTGATACATTCCCCAGATGACCCTGAATGAGCAGCATCCCAAGAACTTTCTTTTCAAATGAAAAACTCAATTTTACACCTTAGGACTGCAATGGATGGAGTTTGCTAATTTCTGACATGTCTTCAAGACATCTTTCTTCCTGTCCCTGTATAGATAGAGTACTTTGCCTACTTTTGAGCAGCTCTGCTCTCTTTTGCCCCAACTTTGTAGGTGCATCCTTTCTGATAAAACTGAAAATATTTGTGATCATCTGGGTAAAAGAAGGCAACAGTGCCTGTGCCATAGTCCAAATGTTGAGCTGCCTAAAATATTTTCTCTGTCAGATTGATTAGTCTGCTATCTCTAAATTCAGTGTCATACAATGTCTTATGAGATGGACAAAATGTAGTGAAATTCTTTGCCTGAATGAAACTTATATGACTTTAACCTTGCTCTAAAACTTCATGATCCTAGCCTTTAGTGTTTGCATTCCTCACCATTCTGGTCTTCTGAGCTCTGACAAAAATCATCTAGCAATATTTTTTTATTAAGTTTATTGGTACATTTTAGGTGTACAATACAGTTACATTCATCATTAGGATATTGTACCTTTACATGATGTATCTTGGTTCTTATTTTTTCCCCATTCCCCTGACCTCCCTTCACCCTCTCCACCCTTCCCTATTTACAAAGACTTTGTTTCCATTTTTTTCCCTTTTCTCTTATTTTTTCTTTACCCTTCTATCCTTTCCCCTGCATCTCCATTTCCCCTACTCCTTTATATGTTTTCTTCCTATTTCACAATATCAATTATACATGTTGATCCTTATTTACACTTTTACTTTTTCACATCAGAGAAACTATTTGGTATTTACACATGTGTCCTATTTAGTTCACTTGAGTATCCCCTCAAGGTGCATCCACTTAGCTATAAATGTCTCTAGTTTCTCATTCTTTATGGCTGAGTAGTACTCTATTTTATAAAAAAAAATCACATCTTCATTATCCAGTCTCAAGTTGATGGTTATTTGGGCTGTTTCCAAGTTTTAGCTAATACAAACTGTGGCACTATAAACATGGGTGAGGATATATGACTGTGGTATGATTCTTTTAATTATTTTGGGAAGATACTCAGCAGGGGAATAACTGGGTCAAAAGACACTTCTAATCCTATTTGTTTGAGGTATCTCCATATTGATTTCCACAGTGGTTGCACCAGTCTGCACTCCCACCAACAATGAAGAAGGGTTCCTTTTACCCCACAATCCTACCACCATTTGTTATTGGTTGAATTCTTGATAGTAGCCATTTCTTCTGGTTTGAGGTGGAATCTCAGTGCTGTTTTCATCTGCATCTCTCAAATGACTAGTGATGTTGAACATTTTTTCATATTTTTATTTGCTGCTTTTACTTCTTTGAGAAATGTCTGTTCATTTCAAATGGCCATTTTTGGATTGGGTCTTTAAATTTGGGGGGCCTGATATTTTAAAGTTCTTTATATATTCTAGATAGTAGACCTTTGTTTGAGGTATAGCTGACTCTTTTGGTGGTTTCTCTCGCAGTGCAGAAGCTTTTTAAAAAGGTAAGATCCCAGTTGTTGATTCCTTGTGCTAGTTCCCCTGCTACTGAGAATTTGTTCATAAAGTCTTTTCCTATGCCAGTGTCATTAAGAGTTCTACCTAACTTATCTTCCAGCAAGTTTAGTGTTTCTCTTTTAATATTTAGATCTTTAATCTACTTAGATTTTAATTTAGTGCATGGTGAAAAATAGGGGTCTAGTTTTAATATTGGGCAAGTTGAAATCCAGTTTTTCCAACACTATTGAAGAGGCTATCTTTCCTCCAGTGAGGATGTTTGGCTTCTTTGTCAAAGATGAGGTGGCTGAGTATGTCTGGAGTTGTTTCTACATCTACTAGTCTGTTCCACTAATCCTCAGGCCTGTTTCTTTGCCAGTACCATGCTGGGTTTTTTTAACACAGTGGCTTTGTAGTATAGTTTCAAGTTGGGGATTGTGATACCCCCTGCCACGTCTCTGTTGTCTAGAATTGCTTTTGCTATTCTAAGTCTCTTAAGTTTCCAAAGGAATTTTTGGATTGTTTTCTCTAGTTCTGTGAAATATATTGTTGGGATTTCAGTTGGGATTGCATTGAATCTGTACAGCAGTTTGGGAATTATGGCCATTTTCACTATATTGGTTCTTCCTAACCAGGAACAGGGTATGTCTTTCCATTTTCTTATTTCCTCTTTGATCTCTTTTTTCAGAGTGTTGTAGTTCTCAATGTAGATGGTTTTTGCTTCCTTCAGTAGATTGAATGCTAGATATTTCATTTTTGGGGGATGCTATTGTGAAAGGAATTGTTTCCCTAATTTCTCTCTCAATGAGTCTGTTGTTTGTGTACAGAAGGCTATTGATTTTTGAGTGTTGACCTTCTATCCAGCTACTCTACTGAATCTGTCAATTAAGTCTAAAAGTCTTTTGGTGGAGTTTTTTGTGTCCTCTATGTAGAGTATCATCATCAAATAATTACAGTTTAACATTTTCTTTTCCTATCTTTTTTTCCTTTTATTTCTTTCTCTTGTCTAATTGCCATGGCAATCTTTGATTGCAGCAATCTAGGGCCCTTCTAGCCAGGAAACAAATTTCAAATGTATCTGAATCACATGACCAAGTATAATCAGCCTCAGTCCTTGTACCAATTTTTCTGTATTAGTCAAGTTTCGTATTGCTTGGACAAAATACTTAACACCTGCAACTTAAAAGAGGAGAGGTTTATATTGGCTCTTTGTTTCATTAGGTTAAGTCCATGGTTTCTGGCTCTAAGGCAAAAATTTCATGTTGGGAGGACCCAAGCAAAGGAAGGTGCTCACATCATGGTAGCCAGAAAGCAAAGAAGAAAAGGGAGGCAGGAATAAGAATGTACCTTTCCAGGTTACCTCTTCAGTGACCTACTTCTCCTGACCAGACCCCACATCTGAACAGTTAAACTAGCTATGAACTCATCAATGGACCAAGTCACTGATGAGTAAAGTGGCCCTATGATCCAAGCACTTTCCAAAATCCCCACTTTTGATCAGAAACTCTCAGGGGATATTTTAGGTAAACCATAATGATATATACATATATGCATATATATACATATATACATATCATAGAGCATGAAACATTTTAATTGCCAATTTAAGCACTTTATCAATATGCTCTTTAATGAGTACATAATGCACATTATAATAGATACCCTAGAATATGTTCATCTTTTACACTGTTTCTAGATATTACACTGCTCCCTAAGATTATATCATTAAAATTAATGTTGCCATGATTATCGTTTGAATGACATTTGTCCTTTTGTAACATTTCCTTAGACTATATTTTCAAAATTATTTCACTGGGAAATGTGCAGAGAATGCATAATAAATAAAGTGAAGTTTTGTGTATATATTACCTGTGGGCATTAAATTAAACTTTCATTTAAGATTATTGCTATTTTCTTTCTTTATCCCCCTCTTCCCTCCCCTTCAGAAGAGTGTTTGACCCAATGTGTCATATTGTTGGTACATTAAACATCAGTACAGTTGGACACTATCTTAATATAAATTAAAAATAAATATTTACCATATACAGAAACCTGTACCTATATGCAGCTTTATGATAAAATAAAAGTTTTAAAGATGTGTAAAATATCAGATGCAAGTCCTACTCAATCACTTATATTTAAAACAGATTGAGAAAATTAATCTTAACTGTGGAGTTGACCAAATTGAGAAACTTCTAGAGATACAATTGTATCATTGGTCACCTATACTCATAGCTAAACTTGCTGTTAGGACATTGGGGCCAGTAGATCATAGGGCACTGGTGGCTTGTTTTAGAGGGTGTAGCTCTCAGTGGAGTTTTCTTTGTACTCTGCTTCCCAGTAGCCATAAAGTGAGCAACTTTGCTCCCCCATAACCCTTCAATATGATATTTCCGTGTTGGTGCCAGACAATCCTGAACTCTGAAATAATGAACATAAGAAATAATTTATTTTTTAAAAATTGTATATATTCTGTTCCAGCAATAGCAAAAGCCATCAACAAAGAATAAAATTTAGTGTACAGGAACACTATTGATTTTTTACTTTTGACTTTGTATCTGCTATACTATGTTAAATTTGGATATTATTTCTAGAAGTATTTTAGCGTAGTTTTTGGCATCTTCTATGAAGAGGATAATGCCATGAGCAAATAATGACAATTTAAGTTCTTCCTTCTCTATCCATATTCATTTTTTATTTCTTTCTCTTGTCTTATAGCTCTTGTTAATGTTTAGAGTACTATACTGAATGTAAGTGGTGATAGCAGATATCCTTGTCTTACTTCTGATTTTATAGGGAAAGCTTTCAACTTCTCTCCATTTATTATGATGTTGGCCGTTGATTTATCATAGATGAGTTTTATCAGACTGAGATGAAGACCTTCTATTCCTACTTTCTTCAGTGTATTTTTTTTCATCTTGAATGCATGTTGGATTTTGTAAAATGCTTTTTCTGTGTCTATTGAGATGATATGTGATTTTTGTCCTTATTTCACTTTGTGTGGTGTGTAACATTTATAGGTTCGCTTATGATAAACATATCTGCACTGCTGAAATGAATCCTTATTAGTCATGATATTTGATATTTTTGATGATTTGCTGCATTCTGTTTGTCAGTATTTTACTGAGGATTTTTGCATATGTGTTCATTAAAGAGATTGGCTTATAGCTGTCTTTTTTGATTGGATCCTTTTCTGGTTTGGGGATAAGGGTAATGCTTGCTTCCAGGAATTACTTTGGGAGTACTGCTTCCCTTTCAATTTCATTAAACAATTTAAGGAGTATTGGCATTCGATCTTCTCTAAAGTTATTATAGAATTTGGCAGTGAATTTATTGAGACCTGGACTTTTCTTAGTTGGTTATTTCTTTATGGTTCAATAGTGTTCCTGTACACAAATAATGAACTAACTGAGAGGGAAATTAGGGAAAAATATTCTTGAAATAATATCAAGAAAAAATACTTAGGAATTAACTTAACCAGGAAAGTGAAAGACCTCTACAATGAAAACTATAGTACTCTGAAAAAGGAGGATACTAGAAAATGGAAAAATATCCTTCTTTCCTGAATAACCAGAATCAATACAGTCAAAATAATTATACTTCCAAAAACTGTTATATAAATGTAATGCAATCCCAACAAGAATTCCAATAACATCACTTACATAAGTGGATAATGCAATGCTAAAATTCATATGAAACAAGAAGTACCTAAAATAGCAAAACCAATTATGATGCAGGGAGCATCAAAATCATTAATAGACTTCAAACTATACTACACAGCTACAGTGATAAAAACAACATGGTATTGATGGAATAGAAAATACATAAACAAATCTGGGCACACTCAGCTATGTTATTTTTGATAAAGGGGCCAAATCCCTTCACTGGAGGAAAAATAGCTTCTTTAACAAATAGTACACGGAATACTGGCTATCCACATGCTGAAAGTTTAACCTTGACCCAGATTTCTCTCCATGCCCTAAACTAAAATCAAAATGGATTAAAGATCTAAACATTAGAAGAGAAATACTTAATCTGCTGGAAGTCAAAATAGGTAAAACTCTTGAAGACATAGGTGGAGGCAAAGACTTTCTGAACAAAACCCCATTTGTACAAGAAATAATACCAAGAATCAACAAATGGGATCACATCAAATTAAAAAGTTTCTGCACAGCAAAGGGAGCCATTAATAGAGTGAAGTGACAACCTATAGAATGGGAAAAACTTTTGCTGGCTACTCTTCACATAAAGAACTAATATTGAGAATACAGTGGTACCTTGCTTAACAAACTTAATTCTTTCTATGAATTAATGGTTAGATTCAGTGATGACCTTATGGGAAAATTTGATTCAGTTCTCATCCAATTTGGTTTGGCCACCAGAATCATGGAAAGAATTAAGTTTGTGAACTGAGGTATCACTGTATATAAAGAAATAAAAATGTTATATGCCCCAAATTTGAAGATCCAATTAAAAAATGAGCTTCTGAAATGAATAGACACTTCTCAGAGGATATACAAACTGCCAGTAAATACATGAAAAATGCCCAACATCATTGGCCATTTGAGAAATGTAAATTAAGATAACACTGAGATTCCATCTCACTCCAGAGAATATAACTATCATCAAGAAATCAAGTGGGGCCAGGGATTTAGCCCAGTGGCACTGCGCCTACCTAGCAAGTACAAAGTCCTGAGTTCTACCCCTGGTACTGCAAACAAAAACAAAAACAGGAAAAAGGAAAAAAAATTTCTGAATCCAAGAAATCAGCCAATGACTAATGCTGGCAAGGCTGTGGGGAGAAAAGAACTCTCCTCCATTGTTGCTGAGAGTGTAAACTGATACAACCACTACGGAAATTAGTTTAGAGATTCCAAAAAAAACTTAAAGGTAGAAATTTCATTTGAACCAGCTATTTCCCTTCTAGATATTTTTCCAAAAGTGTTAAATACGTCATACCACAATAACATATGCATACACATGTTTATAGAAGCACAATTCATCATAGCTAAATGTTGGAAACAGATTAAATGTCCATCAACAGATAATGTGGTATTTATACACAAGGGAGTACTACTTTGCCATAAAAAGGATAAGCTTGAGTCATTTGTAGGAAAATAAGTGCACCTTGAGACCATAATGTTAAGTGAAATAACTAAGACACACAAGATTAAAAATCACATGGTTTCTCCTATATGAATATATATATAATAATAATATATAATATATATTAGGAAAAAAGAGAAAGAAAACCAATGTATTGTAATTCACTGCGGACAATATATATTAAAGTGTGCTTTGACTTAGTAAAATTTTCTTACATGCTTTATATATTCTTTGGCTTATTAGTCTGTTTTTCAGTCTGTACATATGACAGTTAACTTTATAAGGTTGTATAAAAATGAATCTGATGCTGGGAAAATGAAAGTAGAGGGGAGAAGAGAAGTGAAATATGTTATGTACATACACCAATTCACTACAGTGAAAGTAATGATAATATACTGCAAACATGTATGAATAAAAGTCCCCCCCAAGAAAAACCCAAAAAAGTTCTAGCACATGGCAAAAAAACCTGACAAAATTTGAGATACATTAGACTGGTTCTATGAAATTATCATTTTAAATATAAATATGGTTGGCCGGGGATATAGCTCAGGTGCCATTGCCTGCCTTGCAAGTGCAAGGTCCTGAGTTTGATCCCCAGTAACAAAAATAAATAAATAAATAAATAAATAAGGTTAAAATTATCAGCTTTGTGTTATGTGGTTTTTCATTTTTATTCACTTCAGTGTCACAAAAATTAATACTATAATAATTATCATGTGTGCACACAAAAAAAGAAGAAAGCCAGCAGTGGAGCAAACCTATACTGCAAGCTAGATCTATCTCTTTTGATGAGGAAAGAAAATATATTTTACAAATCCCCAGTAGACTTCTGCTCAGAATTCTTTGATCAAGTAAAGCAGGGTTGTGGTTGCATTTGTCTGCAATGGAAGCTGAAACATCAAGTGTTTAGCCAGGGACATTGTTGTCCTGATCTATATTGTTGTTAGATATTGGAAAGACATTTCAAGAATCCTCATGCCTGCACTTCTAAATATTTCCATTATGATAAGTATGAAATAGGATTCTAAATCTGGTAAGCATGATTTTAGGCACAATTAAGCAGAAACATTGTCTTAGATATTAATAAGCTTATGTTTCAGTATCTTGAAATTTGTGTACAACAGAAATAAAAGTTCGTAAAATTGTCCCTGTGTTTGACTCATATAATGGTATTTTTCCATATTAATTTTATTTTTGTACTGGGGATTGAACTCAGGACCTTACACTTGGGAGGCAGGTGTTGGAACCACTGAGCTAAATCCCCATCCCTTTCATGTTGAAATCTTGGTACTATAACCTCAAAGGTAATCTTGCACAGTGGAAATTGAAAATTGACTCCTAACCACACAACCAGTATGGTCATATGGTCATATATGGCTTTGGATGCACCAGAAGTCAGTTTGCATCAGGAACTCAGAAACTTCCTGAAACATGAGTATTACTCTCAAAATTGATTCAGATATGGAGATATAAGAAGATTCAGATTTGAGAAGCTTTAATCAAGACCTTTGTATTGAAGAGGAGTGGTGACTCATTGAGCACGCTCTGCAATGTAGATTTGTTTTTCACTCCAACTGAATCCCTTCCACCACTAGTCTCATCTATGTCTGCATGTTGGGGCAGAGAAGGCAGAGCATGATTTAAAAATTATAAGTTATTAGTATCATTATCAAAAATGACACACAATTTGCAGTCATAATCACTAAATTTACTTACCTTGGAATTGTAATAGATTCCTTTCAGTGAATGTAGCATAAGATGTGATTTTTTTTTTTTAATAAAATGGAGTACTACTCAGGCATAGTGCTCTCCTCTAGAACAAGAAACTAGAGACATTTATAGCTTAATGGATGCATATTGAGGCCATACTCTTAAGTGAAATAAATAGGACACACATGTGTAAGTACCAAATAGTTTCTCTAGTGTGAGAAACTGAAAATGTAAATAAGGATTAAAATGATTAAAATGAATAATTGATAACTTGAAATAGGAAAAGGTCCAAAGGTGCAGGGGTGGTGGGAGGGGAAGGGGAAAGGAATGAAGGGAAAGGAAAAATTATGAGAAAAGAAAAAATATGGAAAAGAAATCTATATAAATAGGGAAGGGTGGAGGGGGTGAAGGGCGCACAGGTAATGGGGAATAAATAAGAACCAAGATACATCATGTACAGGTATGGCACCCAATGCTAAATGTAAACGTATTGTATATCTAAAATGTACCAATAAAAGAATTTAAAAAAGGGATAAGCAGCCTTTTCTGGTCAGGATCACAATATTTATGAAGGAGCACAGTACTTTCCATGTAGCAGGCAGTGGCAGTGATAGGTGGGCAGATAAACACTGGAGGAAATCAGTGGTCCCTGGCAGGAATAGTCTGGGCAACTTTTCTCAGTGTTAGAAAAAGACCAAAAAACTTGGTTGCAACCTATACAAGTGAAACTAGTTGAAAAGAGATGAAGGAACTGCAAAACTCAGCAGACAGTACTACAAGGTGGTCTTGGTGACTTTCACTAGATTGAGCTACAGTGAAAAGATAAAAATGGATCATTCTACATGGTAGCTGGTTAGGAAATTAACTGTATTTATTATCAGTAGTAAGATTTAACTGTACCAAAAAGGCCTTGGAAGATACATTGTACCTGCAAATGACAATTCTGATCTAAGCCAGTTACTATGTAATAAAAACAGGACAAAGTAACAGCAGATATTTATCTTTACATGTATATCTATAGGTCTATAGAAATGTTTACTATTATAGATCTCAGAGTCTTATTTACAATCCTTATTTACAGTTCTGTTCTAGATTTTGTAGTTTTTTCTGGCACACAAATGGATTCTCAAATGAGAAAGGAAAACAGAAAGGACACTATTACTCACCTTTCCTATCTCTGAGACACAATACTTAACACCCACAACTTACAGGAAGAGAGGCTTAATTTTGCTAATGGTTTCAGGGGATTCAATACACAGCCAGATGATTCTAAGGGAGGTATATCTTAACAGAGAGGTGTGTGTGGGCAAACATATTTACTTTATTAGTTATGGCAGCTAGGAAACAGAACAAGGGAATAGTGTCAGAGAAGACGGGTGATTGCTGAGGACTGCAACATTGATTATGCCCAAAGTAGGCTGTAAAGATTTAAACCCACAATTGGCCTCTTTCAAGAAGTGAGTCTGGCCAAAGCATAAATGCTGAGGTCAGAGTAACTCACACCCAAATTCTATTCCCACAATTAAACTCTTCTTACTAAAAGAACAATGCTCTAATTACAACCATATATCTTGTCTATTCTGTTCCTAATTTGAGAACACTTTGTCTTGTCCTTTACAAGCCTTGTTTACATTAATTTCCATAGAAACCACACGTACCCCTACCCTTGCACATAGCTTGCATTTACCCCAATTGATTGCCAATAGAAGTCAGTGCCTGGGACTGCCCTGGGCCTTTGTCACTTGCACCAACATTAGTCAACCTGGTACCCTGCTTTGTTTCTTTTAGTTCTGTCTCTTAGTGTATTTTATTTTCTCAGGCCTGCATCATATACTGGGCAGGATACAGGAACCTGACTGCCAGGGTCTCAAGTAATTGGTGCCCATCTTTAGGACTTGAACCATGAACAATTGCTTGCTCAGTGAGGCTACTCAAATGAAAAGGAATAAAAAGGAAAAGAAAAAAAAAAGAATTGACAACACAGTACACTTATCATATGGCCATCCAAACAGGAGGCACAAAAACCCAGAAAAAGAGGTAGGCACTTCAGATGTGAGAAAGTAGTAAAGGTAGTCAGCTGGGACTAAAACAGGGGGTAATCACTTTCTGCCCTAGCTGGCCTGCAGTGTTGAAATAAATGCTGCAAAAGATAGTTAAATATAATTGGCATTTTTCATAAACAAGAACTGTAGTTATGAAACTTAGGGAACATGTCAAAAATAACATCCAGACAGCTCAACAAAGAAGAAAAGTTATCTCCCTTGAGACTTTAACTGAGACCTTGACAATTTGGAGGCTTTTGTGCTCTGTTTTGTGACCTGTACAACTGAGCCACGCATGCTTCTGCTCTGAGGCAATTAGCCCCTGGTGAGAATTGTTTAGCCTTGGTTTTAGAACAACTGCTCCCCAAATCTGCTGCCTTTCACATAGCAGACTTGCATCTCTCTGAAAAAAACATCATTACAGGCAAACCCCAGTGCTTCCCCTCGGGAGGAGATCAAGCTGTCTCCCCCTGCACTTGAGTTGCTAAGATCACAGAGTATCTGCGGAGGAGGTAAGAGCAAAAGCATGAGGAGAACTCCTTGGCTTTAGTACACTAGGAAGTGGAGGCAAGGTGGTGTGGTCAGACTCAGAAAAAATCAAAACTCACACACAGATTGGAAAGAACTGTAATGAGAAAATAAGTAAATGGAATGGAAACGGCTAGGAAAGATCTGAAGAGCATAAAGCAAAACAGTGAAAAAACATTCCTGGCTTTAAGAGCCCTAAGGCCACCACTGTGTTATCAGCCTGATACTGCTTGCAAAAGTCTGGAATCCAAAACAAAGCCAGAGAAAGTGCAACCATGCTCTACCAGACATAGAGATTTTACAAGAGAAATCAAATTACAAATTTTAGCTAAGTGATAAGTGTATCCTTGTTCCAATTTGAGTTGATGTTTAATTGTTGTTCTTAAAACATTTCTTGTATGTTGCAAATTCTTGAATTGTAATTATAGGGTTAACTGGGTCTTTTTCTGTACTTTGTTGATGAAGAACTCAAGGTTACTACTGTTCTATTGGAAACCAGTCAAATTTTTAAATGTACCAATTTGAGAACAGAAAAAAGGGACACTTTTAAACAACTGAAGCTGAAGCAAGTTTGCTATAGAAGATTTATGGTGAGACAGAGAAAAAATATTAAGAAGCCTGTAAGTAGAATAGATATACTTTTGATATGAAAGGATTCTGTATGTTTGTCTTGTTAAAAGGATAAAGAGAGATACAAGCCCAGAAGGCCTAGGTACATAGAAGGTGTGCAGACCTGATTTATCAAGGAAATATGTATGTTTGCTTTTTGGTTTCAAGTTTGTTATAAAAGGTTTACATTTACCAGCATGAAGAACTTTCATTCCTTCTGATTCTAATTCTAAAAGAGATTTCTGTTGATTGGCTTACAAAAAGTTTTGACTGGTATTATTTACAATTATGAACCTAAAAATTACAAAAGGATATTATAATTTCATTAGGCTAAATATATTTGAGTGCACTCTAGTTTTATAAATTGTCTTATATGTTTGTTTGTTTGTTCATTTGTCTGTCCAATTGTAGATCTATTTTGTTTGAGCTCAATATTATTTTTGCCTTTAAAATTGTTTTTTAAAAGATATTTGCATATAACTTAAATTGGCTTATAGATAAAAGTTATTAAAGCTAAAGGCATGCATTTTCCCTCCAGATCAAAAAGATGTAACAGATCAAAATGATGTAATGCATATTGTTGTCTAAATATAATCACTCCAAAAATTAAACAGTTTACAAATAATGTATTAATTGTTACAATCTGCTTTTTTAGGTTATTAAATGAGCTTTGTCAAGGTAATTAAATGGAGACCCTTAGGTTTGTAAAAGCTGCTAAACAGTACTCCCTTTGGGGAACAAAGGAGAGACCTCATGGAAATATTTTCCAGCCTTTGCTCACTAGGGGGACCTCAACAGTTTCCATAGTCTTACAACAGATTACTCTGATAGTTTCCATAGCCTTATAACAGACTTACATCAATAAATATTACTTAAATATGTTATTGTAATATCTTTAAATTGGTTATCAACAAAGGGTTAAGTTCTAAATATATTATTGTGATATATTTACTTTGGTCATTTTCAAAAGATTAAATTTTCTGTGAAAAAAAAAGATTTTATTGAAAAGATGCTTTTGGTACCAAGCTAAATTAAAGATCCTAAGGTTTCATATAATTGTGATACTTATTACTGTTAATTTTCTGAGGTACTAAATGTATTCATGCTTTCTGACTGTACAGATTTTCTAATATATTGTTTATGGTAATAATCTACATTTGATTCAGGTGTTTACTTTTCTCTTACATGCCAGCTACTTATGAAAGCAGGTAAATTTATAGGCTGATGTATTTTCTTTAGATGGCATCCCATCAAAAGATAACAATTTGAGTAAGAGTTTTTTTGTGTTTATGTGGAGGGATGAGTGCATTTAACAATGGATTTTTTATATTAAGATGGACATTTAAATGTTTTAGAAAGATTGTGTCATCATGATTACCATTGTAAAATATTATGTTTGGCTCTTGATGTAAAGCTTTTATTTTGGTTAACATTTTACAGGGATTCAAATACTAAAACAACTATGATTGATAAAAAATAATAGCCCTCTAACATTTTATATTTCAAAGTGCTTGATATCCAGGTAAAATTATAATAATTAAATTCACTACTCTCATTACAATGCTAATGTTATTGATGTTCTTTTCCATGTGTTCAACAATTAAAGTTTAGAGACTAGAACTAAAAAGGTTACAGGACTAAGAAGGCAGCCAATATTTTTGGCCCTGGCATCCAAGGTCAACAAACAATCCAAGACATGAGAGAACCTTTTCTACAAGATCCTACAACTTTGGTAAGCCATCCTACCTCCTTACCCTGGAGATTGTTGGATACCAAAAAAAGATTAAAAATCTACCATGTAAAGTGTGCCAAAGGAGTATCACTGGAGGGGAAAAACTCTCCCATGCCTTCATAGAAAGCAACATGGGCAAGAAAGGCCATGATACATCCTGATGGCTGACACTGACAGGAGCTGAAAAGCTGCACACAGGGTTCAAAGTAAAGCCTGTGGAGGCTTAATTGACATTAATAGACAGCAAGAGGTTAATTTGAATTAATATAGTTCTCATCTTAACTTGGCCTTGAACACCCAGTAGAAAAGTATAACCCAAAGATATATAAAGTCAAGACCCCTTGTGGTAGTTTCGTACTAAACTGGTAGTTCACCACTGTTATGGGTCATTAAAAAAAAAAAAAAAACTGTAGTAAAATTTATAAGATCTCAAAAAAAGTTTTAAAATGTTTTATCTAAAATTGTTTTTTTAATTAAGTTTTAATATTTAAAAACTTACGACAAAATATCAGACTTATAGATAGCCTCCATTAGTGAAAGGGTCTAAGAGCCAGCATATTATAATCACAATTTAGTCCTTTAAAAACAGTTTCTAAACATGGCTCCTTCCCCAATCTGCTTTTTTAAAAAAATTTTTAGTAATTATACTCTGATTATACATGCTCTAATTTCTTTAAAAAAACATTTATTTTTGCCTGTAGGCTTTCAAACTCCAAGTGATCATATGGATAAAATCAATAACAAATGTGTTAGATTTTTTTAAACCAAAATCCATCAGATTGACTTTATAAAGAAAGTTTATAATTGCAGAATTGCAAAATTATTATTATTATTTTTTGGTGCCAGGCATTGAACTTGGGTCCTTGCACTTGCATAGCAGGCAGCAAAACCACTGAGCTAAATCCCCGGCCCTACAATATTGTTTTTATTTAAGGCCTATTAAATTAGCTCCCTGGAGAGAGCCACTAACTGCAGTCTTCCCTACATTGACTCTTCTCAGCTCAAAACAGTTGGATTAAAACTATGCCCTTTCTCCCCTAGCCACAATTGGGGATGCTCTTTATAGAGAAAGTTATTATAGACAGCTAAGTCAGTTAAACATACAATACATTCTTATAACCCACAGTGACAGACCATTGTTGGGCATACTCACCTTTCCCTAAAAGAATAATTACACAAAGAAAAAAGGGGGGAGGGGTACAGCTATCTCCACAAGCTTAATTGGATTTTATTACTTTCTCTTGTTACTTTCATTTTAAATTTTTTAAATCCACTTATGGGAGGTAAATATATTCTAATCAAAATTCCATTGGTGCAAAGATAAATCTACGGACATGTTCTAGTCCTGTCAAAGATGTCCTAACTAAATGGCAAATGGCTCAATACAATTAATAACATAGAGGCCAGGGTATGCTTATTTTTCAACAGAAAATAAAAAGATGCTGTGGCCATCATCCCAGAATGTATGACCATGGACCAAGATGATGGAGTCACTGCAAGCAGCACTCTGTGACACCCCTGCTGAGAGCCATACAAAGGTTGCGTCTAAGTGACTCCCCATGCCTTTGATGACCCTGAGACTTACAGAGATCACCAGACCTGAAACACTGCCTGCCAATGAGACCCAGGAGCAAATAGGCCCCAAGGACAATTGCAGCTTTTCCTTATACAACTGTTGTTTCCAAACAGAGAAGGGGGAGATGCAGAGGACCATAATATTGATTATGCCCAAGAATCCTGTAAAGAGTTAACCCCACAATTGGCCTCTTTTGAGAAGTTAGTCTGGCCAAAGCCTACTTGCCAAGGTCAGAGTAACTTGCACCCAAATTCTATTTCCACAATTAAAACCTTCTTACTAGAAGGACAATGTTCTAATTACAACCATGTATTTTATCTATTCTGTTCCTAATTTGAGAATGCTTTGTCTTGTCCTTTATGAGCCTTGTTTACATTGATTTCCATAGAAACCTCATGTAGTCCTGCCCTTGCACGTAGCTTGGCTTTACCCCATTTGACTGTTAATAAAAGTCAGTGACTGGGACTTTGTTAGTTACACCAGCATTGTTCATCCTGGCACCCTGTTTTCTCTCTCTTAGTTCTTTCTTAGTGTATTTTTTTCTTCATTGTATACTGGGAAGGATACTGAGAACTAACTACTCCAGTAATTGAGGGACTGGATATAGTACCCAAGATCAAGAGTCCATGACTCACACAGACACACCCAGAAGTGTGCTTTATTTATCCCCTGGGTGACTCCCAAGCCAATCAAGTTGACACAATTAAGTTTAAGCATCACAGAAACTAACACTTTTTGAAGCATTTTGTAAATGCTTAGCATCATTCAAGAACAAGAATTAGCAAACCTTATCTATAAAGGTCCAGGTAGTTAATATTTAGGCTTTGAAGACAATGTAGTATCTATTGTAACTATTCAACTCTGCTCTCAGAGCACAACAGTACCCATCATCAATATCTGAAAGGAGCATGCTTATGTTCAAGTAAAAACTTTATGGATACTGAAATTCATATGTCATATAATTCTTACGTGTAACAATATTATTATTTTGATTTTTTAAAATCATTTTAAAATGTGGAACTATTTTCAGCTTTCTGGATGTACAAAAACAGATGGCAGGCCAGAACTGGCCCATAAGCTGTAGTTTCCCGACCTTGTTCTAGAAGCATAAATTAACTTATTATATCTTTGGAAGAATTTACCAAAATAGATATAATTCTTCATATATATATGAATTAACTAAGACTCAGAAGATATGCTATCTTACCTTGGAACACACAATCAGAGGTAAAACCAGCATTTATACCAAGGCATACCTGAGATATTTCATGAGTTATTTATACATTCAAATTCATATTAATTGGCAGTGGTTTACCAGGGCACTGTGCTAATATGGATCGTAAGGTTTGTGTCAGCTCAGAAGGAAGAAGTACCTTAATAAATTAGGAATGTTTTCTGTGAGTAGGACAGCTACATGTGGTGGCTCTGTGCTGTGTATGATTATTTCTGCATCTTGGACAAATGAAAATATACTAAAAATAGTCTCTGATTTTGAGAATCCAAGAATAATTGATATTTGAAGTTGATACATTCTAAGAAACTTCAGCAGCAGGGAGAGTTTTACAAATGAACTGGTTAATATCATAATGTCAAAGGCCGTGAATGTTGATCATGTTATTACACAGTGATGGCTTATCTGTCCTCCACTATGACTTCTAGTTCTCTACTCCTTTTCTGGTTGTACATGCAATTTTAGGGATACTTATAGGTGCAAGACATACATAAATATTTATGATAGATTATGCAGCATCTGATGTCACATTTCTACTTGTGCCAAATCTTTTTTTGCCTTGTTTGGTTTTTTACTTGACACATAATGAAACATATTTATGGAGTACAATGTGATCTCTCTCTCTCTCTCTCTCTCTCTCTTTTTCCCTGGTTGCTACAAATGACAAGATTTCATTCACTTTTATTGCTTAATAGGAATTCTATCTTATGTAGTATATTTTATCTATTTATCCATCAATGAACCCTTAGTTTGATTCCTACCTGCCTACTGTGAAAGTGCTACAGTAAGTATAAGAGTGCAGGAATGTCTTCAAAATACTGATGTCATTTCCTCTGGGTAAATATTCTGTAGTGGGATTAATACCAGGGCAATTATTAGAGGCTGGACGGGGGGAAATCTGTGAGGCTGTTTCAAACTATTTACCCATAAACTATGTATACCCATTTGTTCTCTAATACTCTCACTCTATGCTGTGTGAAGAAATTCTGTGTCACTGTCAAGACCAAAAGTAGGGGACAAGGTACTAGGATGTAAGGTGGGAAAGAAAAATCAATTTAAATTTTTGTTATTCAATCCAATCTTCTTATTCTAAGCTTACATAATCATTAATTTAACGTTCTTAGTCATCTTCAGTTTATGATGTGTTATTCTTTTATATGCAGAGCTTTAGACTTTTACACTGATTACAATGAGCACACTGAATAGTCCAAAATAATCTTACTATCTTGAGTTCAACAGATATATCATCTGACTGACATTTGTATGGTTCCTTTTGTCATGGAATGTAACATGTTCATAGGTGTAACATGAGACCAATGTCATAGGGGGCTACAACTCTATCATTTGTGTTTATGAAAAAATTAAAAAAAAAACACTGATATACATGTAATTTAGTAATGCTATAAAAAACTTCCAGAATCATACAAGCAATCTTGCTTTGAACATCCACATCTGGCCAGTTGAAGTAGAAAAGCCTTGTAATTCTTTCCTGACTGGTGTGAGACTTGAGATACATCATGCAATCACTTAAGGTCTCTCCATTCTTACCTTGAAATAAGAATAATGGATTTTACCACATCTAACTAACTGAAATGATGTAATCATCATAAAAATAAATAAATAGTGGTAAACATAGTATTTCAGTAATTTAGCACCTGTCATTATTTCTCACCACTGAGTATGGAACATTATTAGTAATACCATTGTGTTTGGTTAAAAAATGGAAAAGAAACAAAAAGTCAATGTTGAGAAGAATGTATATTTAGGGTTATTTAACTCTAATGAACTTTAGCTATCTTGTAGAAAAGTCCATATGGTATGAATAAATGTAAATAGAAAAAATTCAGATGCAGAATCTATTTCTTTTCATATTTTATTATGCCAAGAGATAATGTAATGCCTCATTTTGGAACCTCATCTGTCACACTGTGTTTTATAAAGTGACAGGACACAATGTGACATACGGATGAAACCCGATGTGACACAGGACATGGTTTGTGATCTGTGTGTAGGCATAGATAATTAGGAAAACACTAGAAAAGGGAAGTTTTTGAAGGATTTAATGGAGACTCATTATGATAGATAAATACAAGGAAAGAATGAGCATACATTTTTAATAAAATCAAACATATAGGATATTTGATCTTACTCACTTGACCCCTAAATTTTATAATCATCTATTTGGCATTTAACCATCACATATTATTAAGATAGCAAGCCTCATACCCATAACATACCCTTGTAAGAGGAGAATATGGTGGAGGTAATTGAATTTTATTCTGACCCTCTTTGGTCTCTGCACAGAAGCAATTTGTGAATTATTTAGGAAAAAAAGGAAGAGGATATTTGCCTCAAGAGAGAAATGCTGGGTGCAAAGAAGAATTTAGCTCAGCGGCTCTGTCTCTTAGAAGACATCCATTTTCCGTGCTTGCAATGAAAATTGAAATGGAAATTTCTATTCATCCTTATGCATTAATAAGATCCTTCCCTTTACTGCCATGCTTCATATATTCCAAACTAAACCAATGACAGATCTAAAACTTTACAAATCATGTTGAGACCTTTGTTATTAAGATGGCAAATCTATGATTGAAGCAATAAAGGAAAGTTACCCCATTGTAAATAAATTTGGCATGAGCATTTGGGCCTCTTGAAATAAGGCAAATTAAGGACAGTGTAGTTGTTAATCTTAGCCATTTCTGTTGATTTATATTCCTTTACATAACCTTAAAAAAGAACTACAGCATATTGGCAAAGGAATAGTGATAAAAATTACTTTTTTGTCACTTTCTTTGGATTTAACGTAATTTTTTCACATTATAATTATACAACTTATTATCTCAAAGAATAAAAATTTAAATATTATCATTATGCCTTAAAATAAATCAGAAATATGTTTAACAGCATCATTCTTTAAAGATTCTTGGTATATTTTTATAAACTTTCATTTTATTTTCTATTTTAGTACATGTTTGCAGTACATAATGATTGCATTCATCACAGGGAGTTGGTACATATACATAACACATCTTAATTCTTTATTTTCCTGCCCTTCTGTGCCTCCTTCCCTCTCCGGTATTGGAATGTGTGTGACAGCCAAAGGGTCAAAATGAAAATGATTTAATAACAAAATTCAAAACTAATGTAAAAAATGAAATTGCAACTGAGCTGTTGTAGCCTTAGAGAGTTGAAGGGCTGGTATGAATCATTTTATTTTATTTTCGAAGCTTTGATTGGCCTGCCAACATGTATTTGTGCTGTCACTCTGAGGACCTTTCTAGCAGTGTTGAAGTGTCAGGCAGCTCTTGATTGATGAGTGTTTGCGTTCATTTTGTTATTTGTTGTATATTTCTTTCCTGATATGTTTAACTAAAAAAATTCATACAAGAACCTTTACAATTATATGCATTAACTTGCGCTAGAATTCTATGCCAATGTATTTGGGATACTGCAGGGAAAATAAATATGAACACCAACAACAGATTGTTTGAGGAAAAGGCAGATAATATCATTTCCACAATATTATTAATATATTCATGTTAAAGGAAGAGGGAACAAAGAATCAAATTCAGAACTAAAAAAAGATCCTTAGAAATAAATCAGGCTTGACTAAAAATTTTTGAAAAAATTTTTAAAAAATAATTTCTTTGATGATGAGTTATTTTATTATATCCACTGCAATTTTCAGCAACAAAGGGCAAAACACTTCAAGATTGAAACTTTAAATTACAGCCTTTGATTGTCTAAATATTAGTAAATAGACTTTACAGACTACAGTGGCCCTACCCCCACTATTAGACATTTAACATTCGAATTTTATGAACTGTTACAGATTTGAACAACTTTAATGACAAAAGCCAGCTCCAGATGTGGTTGGTAGCATACATAGTGGATTCAACTTAACCTTTTAATTTTTGCTCTTTAAGTACCTGAAAAATATAATCACTCATTGATTTCTTTAATCCACAACAATGGAGCCAGTCTTCATTTGTAGGGCACTTTTAGGGAAAAAAAAGAATCAAAAAGTTGTTTAAATGCAATATATATAGGGCTGGATTTTCTTTTTCTTTTTATTACTTGGTTGTTTTGGCTTCTATAATCGGAAGATCCAGGGATAAGCTGGAAGTCAGAAATGACATTCTTTGAGTACTCATGACATCATCATTCAGCAGGTCCTGCCTAGAGTCAAGCCTGTCTGCAGATTGATTTCTCTCACAGTGGAATAATTTGACTATAGAGATTTAGACTTGACATTTATCCATCCTCTTGTCAAGACTTAGACACAGATTGGCTTCATTGTCACAATTCACCAGAAAATTCAATTGTCCTAATTGAGTCAGATGTCCTTTCTTAAATCAATACAAAGTATATGGTTGACAGTGAGCAAATACCAAGAACAAAACAAAGTTAATTTAAGGGAGTTTTAAAGTCCAAGAGTTAAGCGATAGTACATTGATTAGCTTGGTGAAGAGCTTTTTATAGGAGTAGAATTAATTAGCTTAAAAACCTTCTGGGATCAAACTGTATATTAAAGAGATATTTAAAATACAGAAAAGAACAAAAGTGATAAACTGGGAGGGGGAAGGTGGAGGTGTGTGGATGTGTAATCACCCCTACCCACTTCAATAATTTCATACATGCATCTGTGATGCCCTCAAAAATAGCGGCTCTGCCAACCACCTACTTTAAGCCCTATGCTAATGTCTTTACAAAATTTTTTTCATATCACACAACAACTGTGTTTAGATTAAATACCCTAATCCTTATTTAGTAGCTAAGAAAACGAATTTTCAGAGTAATTAAGATATTTTCCAGCCAGGAGTAGTGGCAAATCCCTGTAACCCCAGCACTTTGGGAAGTTGAGGCATGAAGATTGCAAGTTTGACCCCAGCCTGGACAATTTAGGGAGACTTTGTCTCAAAATACAACATAAAATGTGCTGGGGACATAGCTTTGTAAAAACAAAGAATAAAATTCTTCCTAGATCATTGGTAGGAAATGAGAGAGACATAAATTTATGCCTTTTAATTTCAAAGTTTATGTTCATGACCACTACATCATTATTATATCCCATTTTTTGGTTTACAGGTCAGTTTCTCATCACTGGAAATAGCCCAATGGCAGAAAAGAAAGGACATTTTTAGCTTCTTTTACTTCTCATCCTCAGTGCCTAAAATAGAGCCTGACTTATAGAAAATGTTTAATTAACATTTAAACATTGTTAGAGTGTCTTCCTTGGTCTAGAAAATGACATTTATTATTTAATTTAGGCCAATACTGGAATTGGTTGCTGAATAAGGGGGCCTATATAGAATTTTCCATGGGAAACATAAAATAAATACATTGTCCACTACAATCAGTGGGTAAAATTCTAATTTTGAAATCTCATATTACTTTTTATTGGGCATCTAACTTAAATATGATTTTCTATGCATCTCTTCCCTAGTTTGTAAAATAACAGGGTTTATAGTATGAATCTCATTGTCTTATTGTGATTCTGATCATTACAAGAGATAACACATAAAAGTCAGCGATGTCATCTGCTAAAGTACTCTTTGAATATAAAATATTATTATTATTATTGTTAACATCTCTTCATCATCATTATCGTCATTAAGTCAAAGTGGCATATATTTTTTATATATATATATATATATATATATATATATGTAGCCTGAAGATGCTGTTTTTATAATTTATTAAAGTGAAAGATAGTACTTCATATAATCAAATAAATAATTTGTATCTATTGGATAAATGTGGCCAAGAAGACTATTTGGGCTTGTCTTAAATCATTTACTTCCCAGGGACTGTTTTCATCAGAGGTCATTTAAAATTCTATTTAATGAGAACTTTGCCAGCAGCAACACAAAGGCGTTAAAGGATATCTTTGGTATCCAAACAGAATATTTTAATCCAACTTAGTAGACCCACGTAGCTGAAACAATGTACCTAATTTTTCAATTTCTAGAAAGGTATAATTTAAGAATACTCTAAAATAAATTTTGCTTCTGAAGATATGTTTATTTCCTCTTTGTAACATTGATTTTTAAGTTTACTTTGAGAAACCTATTCTTTTTAAGATTTTTTTTTTTTGGTACCAGGGATCGAACTCAGGTCCTTGAGCTTGCGCAGCAGGCAGCTAAACCACCGAGCTAAATCCCCAGCCTGAGAAACCTATTCTTAACTACTTTTCATCCACTGAAATTTTAGTGTTCGCATCTTACACACTATTTGTGCTATTTGACACATAGAATTTGACAATACTAGTGTGGACAAGCTTTATTTTTTTCAAAGTTTTAAAAAAAGTATTTGATAATTACATATTTTTACGGTGACATCTTCCAGCCCTAAAAACTTATAAAATAATTAATTAATGTCTGTATACATATGGAATACTTAAGAATGCTAAAATACCTTCTTTATCAGACATAGTTATCACAAATAATTCTATCTTAAAAAGGAAAAATATAAATTACAGAGCATCGGGTTATTTATTTAAGTAAATGACAGACCTTAGATGTGAATTCATTCCGGTCTTCATGTTTCCAATCTGGGTTCTGCTCCCTGAGTATAAATTCTCATAGTTTATTGAAAGATTTATGAAAGTAAGCAGTTTATTTTGACTTCTTCATACTTTTCATATGGTTCAATATATTTATCATAATATAAATGTTAAATATGAAAAATGTATTTAATTGACAAGGAAGCACAGGGGCATAGATGGGGGTCCTTTCGACAGATTGAAGAAATAACCATAAAATACTCACATTAACTTCTTGGTTTAAAATTATCTAATGGAAAATATCATACCTAGTAGATATCTTGATCCTGGTTTATTTATTACAATGGTAATCAGGAAGGTAAGTGTGGCATGAGGTGGTGTAAAAGGTAGTGTAAGGCGCTTTTTCCATGCTAAGGATTGAAGAACCTGGAAGCAGCAAAAATCTGCAGTAGAGCAGATCTCAAATGAAAGGAAGGTAGTTTCACAAGGAGGGAATCAGACAGATAAAGAATTTGGCTTTACCCTCCTTTTCTTTTGATAATCTGAAGGATCTATTCATACATAGCACAGATCAGCCTACTGGGATGGAAAAAAGTTTGAAGAGCAAATTTGGAGATACAGAAAAGATATTCAGCACACATTTTTCTGTATAGTTTGAGAAACACTGAGATCATATATGTATTTGTGCCTGGTAGACGATGTACTGAAATGAATAAAACTATCTACTATTGCATATCATTTGAAAGCTTTATAAATATTAATTTATTGAACCAGAGTGCCATTCTTTTATTTAAAGAAATGTAGGTATGGATTTTGAGCAACTAAGGAAGTTCCATTACATTTTTTTTTCCAGGAAATTATGAGGGTTCAAAATGGCTAAACTATTTTTAATTACTGCCTGGAATAGCCTTATAATTAAATTTATCACACAAACAGGTTTTGGGCTGTAAATGTCTTCAGCTCTTTGTCTTCAAGTCCTCCTCACCTACTTTAACAGCCCTTCAACTCTGCTAAAAGAAACAATCACATTCCCCCAAAACTCAGATAAATAAAGAAATTAAATGAAATGACTCTGAATTTTACACTTAGAAGAAACTGAAGTCTATTACTTCTTCATTTCATATTTATATATGATGAAGGGGAAGTTCACAATGGTGAAGTAACTAACAAACAGATCTTTTCTCCATACCTTTATCTGGCTGTGTCCATTGAAGAGCACTCATTTTTCAGGTAAATTCAGCTTATTTTTATACACGAGACAGTGAATAATGAATTTGTTTAGCGTTTTTATTTCCTAAACATTCGTTATATTAAGTTATAGTATGAGTGTTATATAATTTCTGTGACCTCCCAGAACTGGTTTAGCTTATTAGAGAGTGTACATAGGAATGTATTTAGTCCTATGGTCCTATCACATGCTTTCTAACATTGTGTCTTCACATCGAAGAGTTGCCATCTATGAAGATGAACATGCAGATCTTGCTTGAGAGTTTGAATAATACATATTTATTTAATCATTTATCAAACATTTATCCATCCCTTTGTCTATTTATTTAATAAACACTTTTTTCAACTCTCATTGAATTAGTAAGGATATAATAATGAATAGGATACAATGCCTGGCTTCAGTTTATTTAAAGGAGTAGATACAGAAAAAAAGATTGATTAAACCACAGAGGTATGTTTGATCTTCAGTTTAAACATTGATTATCATGAAAACATTTGGTATTTTCCTGTTGTGTCCTACATCATTCAAATTTAAAATCTCAATTAATATTTTCTCATTTCTGACAGATAGATAATATTTTTATTCCCATCCTATAGATAATACAAGGGAAACCCAAATAAATTATATAATTATCGCAAGGTGAAAATACATCATTATATACTGATGAAATCATGGCTTGAAAATATGGCATCTGACTATAAAATCCAAGTTTCATATTATCTCCATGTAGCTAAAATACTACATGTATGGTATTTGGGCATCCACAAAGTTCATTAATATACATATTTATTTTCATGTTCCAGTTATCTTTTGCTAAATTCTCTATCCCTCAGAGATTGAAATCTTATTTCATGTATGTAGGACTTAATCACAGGATCTAGCACAGTGATTGGAAGTAGTTGCATTAGAAATGAATTTAGGAATAGATGATCACTGATCTTTATAAAATTATACTTAAAGAAAATGTAATAATAATATTGAATGTAAGGAATTAGAGAAAACACTAAGTGAAGATGTGAGAGAAAAATGTAAATTTTGTAGTAATGCAGGAAGATCTCCACACTCAAAGAATAATCCTATCTATTGTTAAATCAAATAGGTTGTCTAATTTAACTGGCACAGATTTTTCTTTCTCTTTTCCTCCTCCAGAAAGCCGTTGAATTTTAAAAATATTCAAAATTCCTAAATGAAACAATTTTAATCATCTATCTGTAAGTTGGTAGCACTATAGGAAATTGACAGCCTGGCATCAGAGTTAAACACCCTTTTAATTCTTTTTTGCTCATAATTTGTATCATTAGCGTATCTTAATCTGTCAAAGTAATCAAAGCCATCAGTAGGGGTGAAAAGATGACTTGTACCTACAAGTATCATGTATTTATGAAAATGATTAAACTGTTTACTGGAAGAAAGTTTATTTGCAATGTGCACAGTCCCTGACCATGTATATATTAGCATCTTTCCATCATGGAAAAAGCCTTCTCTACAACTAAGAAAGCTAGAGCTAGCATCAGGAAGTGTTGAGTCAGCTCTGAGTAGTGCACATTTCATGCACTACGAGCCCATGAATATGTGTCCGCTGTACGGCATACACATGTGAATAAGACAAAGGTGGCCAGAAGAACATTTATTTCATTGTTCACCAGTTATGATAGCATGAGACATTGCGGCCACCTCACCTAAAATGAAAAATCAAATTTTACTCTGAGTGCACACATGTGGTGCCCATTATCTGTTGTCATGAAATGTTTGTCCTTCCCTTAATAAGTGCCTTTCTCGATCTACTACCTTCCACTAGAGGCTGGGGAATAGGCTACCTCTCCAGCAACAGGTGAAGGATTATAAACACCCAGTTGGCTAATGGCTAACCCTCCTCTGCATTTCAAGGCATGTGTTCCACTGTGACAAATCTTGATACTTCTCACTTATTTGGTCAGAGCCTGTCATTAGAATTTTAAAAGTAGTTCAGAGAATCTAACATTTACTTTTTGGGTTTCTATTGAACTCTTTTTCTTCTTTCCCTAGTTCACTGCCTGACTTCCAGCAAAAGAAAATGAAGTGTACGTATGAAAATATACAGCCATGTATATAGATGAGAAATATAAACTTACCCATTTAGAATTCCCATGAAGCAAGAGCACAATTTAATAGAATGCAGTGTTTTATTTTTAGTTTTGAGAAAGTATTCATTAAGGGTAAAACAGGAAAGACGATCAAAGCACATGAAAGAGAAACAATATTCTTTGTACTTCCCTTGTTGTCTTGACTGAAATTTAGTCCTCTTCACCTTTTGCCCCACTGGATTCACTAACCTCCAATTTTCTTCTCCCTATTGTGCTAAACTCAAAAATGTGTCTAGAAACCAAAGAATAAGACTGTCTGTGACTTTTGTATGTTTGGAATAGGGAATTACTATTACTAAGTTTTCTCAGAGACTTTAGAATTATCCTTTTCCCCTCGTGGCAAAGAAGTCTTTCTTTTTTCTTGCCCACCTTGCTTTTTGCTGTCAGTTTTGAGCTACCTGAGACAGGCTCTGTGAAAACACTGGGTGGCAGTCCTTCTCCCTCCCAGCTACCAACACCAGACTGCAGGTCATCATAAGCGTTAGCTATGTAGCAGCACATTATTTCCCTGTGTTTGCTTGCTACATCGAAACTCTAAATTCTGCTGAAATAGAGCAGCTAGTGGAAACGGCACTGCAGAGGAGCCAAAAGAACACGTTTTTCTAAAAGCTCGTGTCACAAAGCAAAACCCTGAGATTTCCCAGGTCAGCTAAAACATGAAAACTGGAAGTAAAACATGTTCTGTATGGTGGTCAGATCACTGGGATTAAATCATAAACTGCCCATTTTTGTTTTTAGTACTCTCTCCATGATTTTCTGAGTACAGATTTGTACTTTGTGATCTCGAATGTTTTGTTCCCCTTTCACATCAAGTTCCAAGCACTACTATCATTTACATGAGTTTCCTGTAATCAAAGCATCTGTAAACCAAGCATCTGGAGTTTTCTGCCATACTCTTGTTATTTCTTTTTTCTCTCTAAGTGGCCCTCCCCAGTTCAAGGCATGCATTTATGTTGCAGAGCTCCAGAGTGTACACATTGCAGATTGCCTGTGGCAACTCGGCAGGGTGCCAGCACATGGCTCATGAGTCAGCTTCTTTCTAAACTCCTGCTCTCTACTAGGTGAAAAATAAAGATTTTTTTCAATTAATTTTAATGATTAAAGGAGTGACAATGCAAAAATTCAGAATGTAATTGAATAGGTGATGTGTGGCAGTGTAAATAATGTAAGCAAAACAAATTTTCATTTAATATATCATATATATTCAATTAAAATAACTGAGTCCATTGAAAGATGTTTTCTTAGTAAAGAAACAGGTAGTTTTAGCTCTGAATTGTAGACTTTTATACCTCAATGAAAAATATCTATGTCTACACTTCATCTTTTTTCATTGTTGATGCTGTATCATTAATATTCAAAAACTATAAATAAGTACATAAATTTAAAAATTTAAAAAGGCAAAAGCACATTTTCTTAGCCAAATAAATGTATAACAGGGTCCAATGATCCTTAAAATATTTTATTTATCATTACCAGTTCACAATGAATTATTTAAAGTTTCTTCATGATAAGTAGTATAAAATTAAATTAAACAACTGAATTAGTGAGTTAGGGTGTAGTGTCCAAAATCATGGTTAAAAGAAAAGAAGTTAAAGAATTTGTTATTCAATTTAATTTTCAAAGAAATAAGACTTAAAGAGTTCTTTCTTTTAGCAAATACTTTCTGAGTATCTTCTGTGTGCTAGATTTTGTTGTAAACTATAAATATTAAGCAATGAACAAAGCAGATGAAGTTTTGCCCATGGGGCATACATTCCACAACAATGATCAACTTGTCTCTTAATTCCACGTTTAACAGTGAGGTGACCCTTTCTTATACTACATTTAGGTCCTAAATTACCTAGTCATTGAAAGTACATAATGTTTTGTTTCAAAAACAATTATTAATGCCTTTGATAGGAGGACAATATAACTGCCTGCAAAGTAATCAGTTAATTTTGTAAATGTATACTTAATTCGAAAGAAAAAAGTCTTAATTATAAAATAAATTATAATGTATATCATTTTGATACCACATTATTAGAGATATTAAATATTTTGCTTCCTCTTCTCCCTATAATTTAAGTTCAACATTTGTGATAATATAACATTTTACTTTTACCAGAAATTCAACATTGAAGTTTTTATATAAAAAGTGGAAAATCTTGCCCATGTGACTCATGCATTGTGCCTGTGACTTTAATGCCTTTAACAAGACAGCCTAATGGGCCATTATTGTTTTTAACAGGCCACCTTAAAATAACCTTTCAGCAAATTTTCTGACATATTTTATCTAAGTCTCCATTTATTTCATTTATATTGACCCTGGTTTCTTTTAAATAGCTGGTTTTTGAAAAACATTGGAGTAAGCACAGGATTTCTGCAAAGGCTTTTGGATTCTTCCAGTAATTCTGCACTGATGCTGCTTAGTTTTATGGGTAGCAATCTGCTCTTCTTGTGGAATCTGTCAAGATCAGAAAAATGCACATTAATCATTTACTATAGGAACACATAGTGCTCCAAATGTCCCCTATTTCCAGATGACAATTGAGCACTTGTCAGGAATTATCCACATCCTGACAAGTGGGGAATTGGCAATGCAGTGTTAACACCTCCTCTACCAGATGAGGTTTGTAGACACTGTAGGATAGAACTCCAGGGGCTCCTGTGTGAATACAGCCTGCCATGTAAAAGTTCTTTATTAAGGTCGTGATCCCCGGTATCAAAATAAAAGTTCTTTATTAATTGTCCTAATACCAGGATTGTTTCTCTTCCAGACTAAAGCTAAACAATGACCCACAATAGCTACAATAACAATGACCCACAATAGCATTGCAGCTTTCCAAAAGCATATGGATCAGGAGCAATGCCATCTACAAAAGATTTTCAGATAAAAGTCAGTCTTAGTAATCAAGAAAGCCAGGAAAATTATGGTTCTAAACAGGACAAGTAAGCCAGTTGTTGTGGTACATACCCGTAATCTCAGCAGTGGGGAAGCTGAAGCAGGAGGATCAGCACAAGTTTGATGCCAGTCTGGGTTAAATAGTAAGTGTTCAAGACTAGCCTGAAATGCACAGCATGACTGACTTTGCTTCAAACAAAGAAAAAAGCCCACAAAAAATAAAAACAAACAAACAAACAACAAAAAATCCAAAAACCAGGACAAGTGATGTTGTGGGAATTTAGGGAAGAAATTTAGATGGTTTCTCTCTCAAAGGTATAAAAACACCTCGTGACTGTTTGACATTGTGTGAAGCTATTCAGTCTCAGGAAGTCATTAAATAGAAGACTTTTGGAATAATTTTCACCAACTGAATGTTTTAACATTGCTGTTACCTTAGAGATCTTAATGTCTCCTCTAGGAATCTGGGCGAGGTTTATAGCCTTTTAATCCTGCTTTCTTTCCATAGGATGCAGGACTGTTGATCAGAGAACAGATTTTTCATATTGCTTTGAAAATGCAAAACTATATTTTTTTAGTTTAGAAATCTATTTAGAAGGAAATTATTAATTTTCTAAATTATAAAGTAACTGATTCATTTTTTCTTAACAAACCAGAAAAATACCCAAGAAAAATATGCATGTTATTTCTTACTTAATCTTAGATCATTCTGTCTCTCAAAATTCATACATTTTTATTGTTTAAATTTGATTTATGTTATTCTTAAAATTACTAGGCTACTTATAATACAATCATATCTACATGTTCAGATATGTTTCAGTTTAAAAGGGGGAAGAAAAAGAAAAGACTAAAAACATTCATTTAAACCTGTTAAATTTCATCCACATATATATTTTTTTAAATTCAGAATCAAGAGTTTAGGGCTGGAAAGTAAAAACTTAACCATTGTAAAAGATAAATTACAATACTAAGTAGTGATTAAATGTCAAAATAAGATATTTAATAAAAATATACGAAACATGAAAATTTTTGTTAAGTGAATTCAAAATTATAAAATACGCACATAGCAATTTTTGAGAGATAAAGTAAAAAACGCATTAAGAATTATATAATATTTTTTATAAAGCAGATCAACAAAGTAATTTAAATGTTACTTCCAATGTATATACACAAGAACAGCACAAACATTTTTGAATCAATTAACATATGAATGAATGTATGAATGGGCAAATAAATAATAAAGGGATAGTTTAGGAAAAGGTGGCTAGATTTCGTGATGAATCAGATCTAGGACTTGAATGGAATACATTTGAAAAGAAGAGTCAAAAGGTAAGGTGCTATATTGATATCCAACATGTGAGACCAAGGTGAGAATAAGGGAGGTAGATTTCTGGGTTTTTACAAACTTTCTGTACAATAGCACAATATGATTTTTGTATCCCATTCAATTATCTTTTGTTTTTGCATCAATCTGAAAATCTAAACTTCTATTGTCTAACTCTGTATGTATCTATGATCTATCTACCTGCTTGCGTATATATGTTTGTATGAATGAATGTGGGTATTCATTGATTCATCCATCCATCCATCCATCCATCCATTCAGCCATCCATTGGTTCTAGTTAAGTATCCCTTTCTCCCTAAGTACAAATTTCTATTTCTTGTTCCAGCAGTGCTATTTATTTGCTGCCACTGTGATCACCTATTTCAAGCATTATACCTGTCAGGGTCCACTTGAAACAATCCTTAAACTTTCAGGCTGAACATGGTATCTTCTCACAACTTTTATACACTTTGACCATAGATGGTAGAGAATCCTACCATCTCCATGTCGATTGGCATTAACTGAACTATACTTCCTGAGTCTTAGGTGTTTCAGTATTAAATTGGGGCCCTTAGGTGCTAATTCACAGAGTTGTGTAGATTCTGTATGTGGAATGCCCAGAATAGGGCCCAATTTGGATAGGGGGAGGCAAATAGAACTCCTGCTCTTACCCTGAATCAGACACTAATTTCTCTCCTCTAGGCCAATTGTTTGTATGGTGGTTCTCCAACTGAATTGAGTAGTTCTAAAGGGTGATTATTTCTGAATATTTTTGTTCTTTGTAGTGTGATGTAGTTCAAATACAGTCTGTTGTCTCTGTGAGCACAAATTCTCCACAATGGAGACTCTGAAGCAAGTTTTAAATATCCTCTTAGGAAACACATAAATTGAGGTATTTTTTCAGAATACATACAGGTTTCTTTTTCCAAATGTCTTCATCACTTCTAAAATAACAGAAAAACCTTTGTTAATGTGGTAGGTAACACACAGTAATTATCTGAGCAAAGTGCACATTAGGAGTTTTCTTGATCACCCTACTCTTCCTGTCAAGGCTAGTGATGAGAATGAAGAAGAGGTGGGAACAAGGCTCATAAAGTATGTTAGAACTCACCGAAGGAGACTGTTCACTCAACAAGTAGGAAAATAGCTTCCTTTTTAAGAAATGTGATTCCTTGAAGAGATTTACTTATAGATAAAATGAATGTGTTAGTTTTGCTAATTGGCGAAAATGCCTTCTTAAACAAAACAAGAGTGTTTGGGGAGATGGTTGTAGAGACTTTTTTCTTTTTTTGGTATATTCAAGGCTGACATGCAAGTAAGGACTAAACCAACAACAGCATCCCTGAAAGAATGGGATTTTCTGTTGATTTTTCCTATTAGTTCCATAATAGTTGCTTCCAATCCAAAGCAGAAAACTATGATATTTTAAATTTAGTTTCTAAAATTGAGAGTCATTATAATACTATAATTACCCTTAAACTAAACTGACAAACAAAATTCAAAACCGTTACTCTTTTTAGGCATTTACCTGGCTAAAATGAACTGAGTAACAGTTTTAGAAAACAAAGCAAGCATTGCTGGTGTGTGACTGTATTAATTAAAAAAAATTCTTTTTTTCAAATCAGTTTAGAAATTTACAAACTAAACTGGAAAATAACTGCAAGTCCTGCTTCCACATTTAATCATGTGGCAGCTGCTGGGCCCTCAGATAGTGGATTATAAATGAACAATGCAACTTTATTAGTAATTGTCGCATCTCACTTCACAAAACAAGCTAAAAATAATAGCAACGTGTAAATTCCATTGCCATGAGGCCCTCACTGCTGAGGCACTTATTTTGCATCATATCCTCACCCAAAAAAAGAAAAAAGAAAGAAAAAAATCAATAGAATTGTCACTGAGTCATCAACACTTCTTAACTCTGTTCCCTCTAACAGATGCAGCACCTGCTGTTGTTTCTGCTTTTGCACTCTCACTTGCCTCAGGAGTGATGGTATTTACTGGCGATTGTAGGGAATCAGAGCAGGATCTGACTCAGTGTCACACAGGCCAATATATCATGCACCCTGTAGGTATGGAGAAACTGCCAAAGAAATGTTCTTAATTCACAACGGACAGATTATGAAACTGAAACATGAGCTTGAGGACAGAAGCTGTGTAGGAGGAGGAGAGAGAAGAATTGAAGAGTAGATGGAGGAAGAAAGTGGCAGATGTAATTTTCTTTTTTTCTGGTTCATGCTTCTGAGATTTTGATAAACCACTAACGATCAGAATATTGTAGTCATCTTTTTAATATAGACAGTGGTAAAAGGTCCATATCTGGCTATGAAGTAAAAAGATTCTATACTGAATACTGGAATAAGAAAGGTGTTATTTTTCCAGTTTTTTTCTCTTTCATACTTTTTTTTGTTTCCCTCCCTTCTTTCTTCGCTTTTTCTTTCTGCCCCTTTTTTCATCCTCCCACATTCTCTACACCCCTATCTTTAAAAGGCACGGTCCCTGAAACAATGTGGAGTAAACTTTTTCAAAAGAAAAAGTGTTTTCTTACTGTATGTAAACACACTAATAGAGTAACATTTTCTATGCCAATTTTAAATCTTTCAATCTTGAGGTTTTATTTTGGCAGAAATTTATTTTTTAGTCTTTACCTAATTGAAATTGTTTAAATTTTCAAAATTTGAAGCAACATATCTACTTATAATTGTTCATATCTTAATATTTGAATTTTTTAATCACACTTTTAAGTAGGAAAAAATGAAAATAATAACTATATGAACTCTTTCTTGTAATAATTACAATGACTTGTGCACAGCTGCAAATAGCACAGATTTAACCTTTTCTGACAAAGGGGAGGAAAGGTTGACTCACTGTGTTTTACTCAAACAAATTCTTATTACAACTTGTAAAATAACAGCAAAAGCTGTAAAAGACTGGCAAGAATTGTTTTGTGTTTCTTGGGTCTGGATTACATAAATGTAAATTATGAAATGATGTGATGCATAAAATATTTAGCAAATTATCTTGATTTAAAAAGAAATCACTTACAGTAGTGCTATTTTCAAAGAATTATCCAGTCTTCAATGTATTAAAGATGTGAAAATGACTTTATATGTTAGAAAATTGGCCTTTAACGAGAGAAAAATGTTAGACAATTCTAAGTGCAGAGCTATTAACAGACTGCTTTCTGATCCCTGACACAGGATGTCATCCTCAAACAGTGCCTGGCTGCTCAGCATCCTGTGGGAACCATGGGCTTCCAAGATTCTTTACAAATAACAATCAGTTCAGACTGAGGAGACACAAGGAGAGCCAGTTAAATCTTTCACATCATTATCAGCCTCATTGTTTTGCAAATCAGTAGCATAAAGTAGAACACGTGCATGAATCCTCTTACAGGTTTCTGAATGCTAGGGATTTCGAATCTGTGAATCCTGGTGATTAGCAGTAAATGAATAAGCTGTGTGATAAATCATTACCTTTACCAGCTAAGTGGCTAGTTTAAATTAAAGATTACTGGCTGTCGTTTGAATTCATCAAGATTTGTCCATCCAGAATGATCAGCCTTTCTCCTGTTTGTGTGTCAGTCCATCATTATTGAAGTCTGCCACATCTCATCACTAGCTCACTTGAATCATTCAAAGCAGCATTTTTTAAAGTATCCTATTTATAGTAGAGATATATACAATGATCCAAAACAATGTCTGCTTTAACATGCTAACCCTCTGCTGGCAAGAAATGCTTCTCAGGAGACTAATTTTTGAAATGATGAAGTTCCAAAGCTGAGTGCCACAACAATGGGATAGAAGAGTGATTTATCTGTATTTTAGCTGGCTGTTTTTTTCCCCCTTTGTAATTTGCTTTTACAAATGTAATTATTCATTTTCTTCAGGAGGTGACTAAGTTGATCATATTTCATTTATAGGTATTTAATATTCATTTTCTTGTAATGATTTTTCAGTTTTATTTTCCACAAGTCAAAATTCTAAGTTGTTTATTGGTATCCTGAGTTATTGCTCTAATAATGAGAAGCTCTAATTATAGAGTGCAGCAAACTAGGCAGCAGACTTTGCATTCCACATATTACTACTAATATCAAGGCAAACGAAGAGCACTGGTAGCTTAGAAAATGAATTGCGTACTTTTTAGTGTTTGGATACAGACTGCTGTCTTTCTTACTTTTGAGGTGTCACAGCAATGTCTGGAATGAAAATTGCTTATCCTTGCTTTTAGCCCTCTATTCAAACCAAGCTTCTCAGTTGAAGGGGAGAATTCACCTGGAGTTTACTGCCCTGTGCTTTCTGAAACTACACAATAGCATTATAGAAGACTGAGCTGGCACTGACCCCTCCTTCAATTAGTCATGTGGGCAGGTCAGTGCCACTCCACTCCCAAAGGCATATTTTTGTTTTGCATAACCAAGCAATATTAGGTACATGGAGCAAACGAGGAAAGAAATAATTTTCCCCTCCCACTTCCCATCTGTTGTGGAACATACAGGTTTTCCTCCACAGGTTTAGAACAACCTCATGTCCTTGGAGCAGAGTCTCAAACTGCATTGTAATCACAGCGTGAACCTTCCTCCCACTCCTCATCCCACAGACCTATTTTCAGGCCGCATTCTGAAAATAGCCTTCACCATGATGCTGCTAGAACATAAACTACCTTCTTAAAAAAACACAGCATGAAACTGACTAATTCTGGTGAACTGATTGGCTAAAGAGCTCCTCATAGGAGGGAGTGATTACAAGTCTTAACCTGTATCTCTAGGACAGAATTCCTTCACTTTTCTTTCAAAGATAGCACAAAAACTATGCTTTATGAAGGTAGAGATTAGTTTTGCTAACTAGTTTTTAATACATTTAATGTTTTCACTAAATTATTACTGATTTTTGCCCATGAGAATTAAATGCAATTTCAGTAACATTTATTAATGTATTGCCTATCAATGAACTCTGATCAGAAAATGTACATGAAGGACGGAAATGAATTAAGAGCTAAAGACATGGCTAAAAAAGAACATTAAAGAAATACTTGATTCAGTATAAAGCTGAATTTAAACTCAGGCAATCTTCCTCTCTCCTATTCTTCGAAATAGCAGTGTACACATAGTGTGACATGTATGACTATTCAGATTGGGTCCACTGATTACAGAGTTATAGATCCAAAGCCTACTTCTATTAGTCACCGATAATCTGTAGAACATTTCTGGAATTAGTTTAAGATAATTATGCATATTATTATGAACTCAACTTTCACTTAACTCTGTGTTTTAGTTAAAAACATACATTTTTTAATCAATTATATGTAAGTTCAGAAAAATAAACAGGATAAATATTATCTTTATGGATTTTGCTATATATTTTATTCTAATACATATATAGCATTACTTAAGAATATACAAAAATGATACTGGTAGAATTAATATGGGCTCATAGTTTCCATTGGTAATAATGGTCAACTCATATTATTAATAATTCTTCTTTTAAATTTAATTAATAACATTTTAGATAGATAAATACCTGACAAGATTCTACATATGGCATTATTTACAATTGTCTTTTTTTTTAATGTAAGGCGTGAAATTAATCCCTATCATGAGGATACCATTTCTGAGAATGAATGCATGGCATCTCCTACTGATTTGTCTGAAGAAAAACTCATGAAAAAAGCACATGATCACATTATTGATTCTTTTCCACAAAGTATTAGCTTATTTAAGTACTCAGGCAAAAATCCAAAAGAAAACAAAAGAAAAACCACTTCACTTTCTATAGATCAAACTGGTAATGGAATTTTATGTTCTGGAGAGAAAATTAGAATAATGATTGTTTTACTTTTTTTTGCAGTACCGGGGATCGAACTCAGGACCTTTAGCTTACGACGCAGGTATGGCACCACTGAGCTAAATCCCCAGTCCTGTTTTACTTTTTAGAAGATTTCTTCTAACTAAAAAAACAAACAAATACAAAAACCCAAACCAAAAATCTCTTGAGAACTAAATAATCTTGTCTTATCTTTCCATAAGTACTTCTTCATAAATAACTCTTCAGAATTAATACCTCTAACTAACTTCATAGCAATTTGGCGCCTCTGTGCACCCTTTGTGCATGAACACAGAGCTAACTGGGTTGCTCTCTCTCTTGCCACTCTGATATCTGGAAAAAAAATATGCTCAGTGGCAGGGGATTTAGCTAAGGGGTTCTACCACCTGCCTTGTAGAAAAAAATGTGCTTAGAAAATAAAGAAATTTTTCTTTTATCTGAAGCTTAAGTGGGATTAATTTGTATCTCAATATCATTTGTCTTTTCAATCTTGATGAAAACTATGGGCTAATCATCAGTAACATGTTAGACACTTAGAAATGCTAGAGGCTTATTTCAGGTTACACTATATAAACTTATGTATCCCAAAGAACTTGTAAAAATAGTGGTATTTGTCAAGTATTGTTTGTAAAGGTTATGAATAATACTAGCCCATCTGCTATATTCCCTTTTCAGCAGAGGAATCATGTAAATTAAGGTTGGTCTGGATGTAATCCATTTAGGATTACTCATGAGAGTCATAAAAATGACCTCTGTCTCTCTTTTAAAATTCTCAACCACTTTTCCATTAGTCATTTTTCTGCTTCTTTCTGTAAAGTCCATTCTAAGATTATTTAACTCTGTTAAATATTTTATGACTATCTGGGAAAATTATCTACCATCAACAGGACCACCAATGTCAATAATGTTAAATGCATTTATAAAGTTCTTGTCTTATGTTTTGATATTTATGGGAGAAAAAATTTAGAGTGTATGAAGATGCATCAGGTATCTAAATAGAAGACAGATAAAACTAATGTGTTCAGTGCTTATCAAGTACTTCTGAAATTGTTTTTAAAAAATGTTAACAGTACCTCTTAGGGGCAGATACATGAATTAATCCTGTTTCACAGTTGAGGTAGGGTAGGCCGAGACAGCAAGGAAAACCCTGTTGAGGTCACAATCCAGGAGGCGATAGCAGTTCTCAAATCTGAGTCTCTTTCATACCAAACGTTTGGTTTTAATCTCTATGAGACCAGTTGTTTGTGCATGGGATGGTAGAATGCAAACCGAGATAATAAGATAGTATATGATGACATTAGATTAATTTTATTTATTAAATAAATCTAGGTACCATACTGCTACTATTGATAAATATGCACATTAAGAATGATTTGTGATAGTTCTTACCCAATAAGCCAATAATTTTCTCTCTAATTTTATGGGGCAAAAAGTGATCAGGTTTTTTTAATTGTCTCCTTATATTTTCTGGTATATGGCAAATAGAAACTCAAATAATACCTTTGAAATAAAAAAATATGATGATGCCCCAAGAGTGAAAATTATCACAGATCATGGAAGAATTAGAACATATGTGATTTGGATGAAATATTCTCATTAATAGACACTGTGCCCTTCTCTTCACTATTACAAGAAATTTTCATGCTGTTCCATTTTCCCTGTATTTCTAAGTTGATATATCCTTTTTCTGTTCCAACACTACCTCCCTTCTTTAACCTATCCATTCTTTGTTTCATCACAGTGTAAATATTTAAAACAAAAGGACAGGCTGGGGATTTAGCTCAGTGGTGCCACCACCTGCCTCGCAAACAGAAGGTCCCAAGTTCGATTCCCTGTGCAAAAAAAAGAAAAGAAAAAAAAAAAAGAAGAAGAAGTAAAACCAAGGAAGAAATATTAGAGTTCATGAAATTTTGGCTTTCAGATTGTAGTACCCCTTCCTTGTATGACTTCTTTTTTGCCACTAAGGATCCCTCTTAATCTCCCTTTCTAGATAAAATATGGTATAAATGATAAAGCAAAAATTAAGGGTTCACACATATTGTAGTTTAAATTTTACTTCAGCCATTTACTAGGTTTGAATATTTGAATAAGTATTTCCTGTGGTGTTAGTAAACCTTTATATTGGTGCTTATAATTTTTTGTGTTTTTAAAGATTTGGAAATAATTTACATATTTATTTTAATTTAAAAATATATTTAGGGTCCCCTGTGGGTCAAGTGCTTCTGTAGTTTCTTCAAATATATTATGAAAAACATAGAGTTATCTCATTTCAAGTGGTATTCATATTTTAAAAAGGAGAGAAAGAAAGTGAATAGCTGACATAAGCAACAAATAAATTATTGCTAGAAAATGATTTGGGAAAAAAGTGGAGAGTAATAAAGGATTTGAGATTCCAGTTGTGGGACAGTGCTGCACTGTAACATGCATGCAATGATTGGTTAGTGTCATTGAGGCAGTGACAGAATTGAAAACAGTTATATGGAATCCACAGAGGTAAAGGTAGAAAAGTGTGCAGAATCTCCAGAAGTGCTTTTTTTTAGAGGAACAAGCAGTATGGTATGGAAGAGAGCAATAGAGAACCTAGATATTTAGGGAGGGGTACAAATTATTTAGCATCTTGACTGCACAGAAACACTCAATAAGCACGTCTGTCATTGTGTGTAAATAAAAAGAAAAAATAAAGATATCATTGCAAATATTTATTTAATACCTAATGTATGTCAAACATTATATTGGTCACTATAAAAAATAACTGTCTCATGTATTCCCCATGAAATCCCTATGTGGAAAATACTCTATATATGCACTATCCAGATAAGAATGCGGGGGCTCTAATGAGCTAAGTAATTTGGCCAGGATCACATTCTTATTATATGGCAGAGGTATTAACCATACATTAGCATGACATGCTTTTATTAAATGCTTATATAGACTTGTTCCCATCAAACCCAGCAGGATTTAATCTGGCTTCCAGGTTGGTATCTTTCCTTTACTTCTCAGTCTTCTTGGAACTCTTCATTATATTCTTCCATAAAAGCCATTCAGTATATGGATTGTAAAAAAATAAATTAATATTTCACCATTTCCTTTCTGTATTACTCTTTTTTACTTGGAATTAAACCTAATTGTCTTCTACTTATAATTAGCTCATTCGGAAAGAATTTTTATTTTAAACATGACCAAGCAATAATTTTGTGATTTCATTTTCTAAATCATGTGTTTTAGGCATCTGTTTTTATTGGTGTTTATTACCTCTTTCACTATTCTTCTTTGCATTACCTTTTATTCCCACAGTCATATTTTGGATCCTTTTTTCTTTAAAATATTTCAATGCAATTATTTTTACTGCAAAATATTATTAATCTTTTTGTTTTAAGTTTTAATTAATATGTGAATATGTAGTCAGATTTTAATGTTAGAAAATATGAAAAATAGAATAAAGTTATAATTTCATTTAAATGATATAATTAGTATATGTGCTTTCTCTTCAAAAATTATTTCTTCTCCATTTTCATTTTGATATTTTCAGAATTCAACATGAAGGAATGTAGGTTCGAATGTATTTTTTAAATCTACAAAAGGATATGTTGATTAAAACATGTAATTCTAAGGTTAATGTCTATCAGTCAGAATGCCTCTTTGCTTTTTCCATATTACCTTTAACATCATAGTTTACTTTTTGTATTTCTCCATATTTCACTGCTTTTGTTTGAGTTTTTAGATCATAAAAAATAAAGAGGTAATGGATTGTGATAAGAAGTTTCAAGAACCAAAACTGTAAAATAATATCGTTATGTTATATATACAAGTTTCTTTGCATTTGAAAACATTTTGATAGACATAAATTCTCTCCCTTTAATGTGATTCTTTTAGTATGATATGGACAAGCCCAGTACTTTTTTCCTTAAGCAAGACCAATATAAATACCTAGTAAACTGAAGGTGGTACCAGTTTGGCAGACTGAGCATCTGCAATCTTAAACACAGAAGTTTGTCACATTTCTTTGAAAATATGGTATTAATACAAGATCTACAAGCACAAATTAAATTTAACTGCAAAAATCTGATCCCCAAATGATTCACAAATTCATTGGCATGTCCAATGTTGTGGTACCATCCTTAAATTTTTAAGGATTAACTGACAATTACAACATTAGAGGTTTTTTAAAAATATAAAGTATATGATCTAATCTCATTACTTTATAGATGAGGATCATGGAATTCTCAAAAAAAAAAAAAAGGGAATAGTCAAATATATCTGTGACTTGAAGCTTAAAATAGTTTAAAAACTGGTGTTGTCTGGAAGTATCAACATTCATTGAATTTTATCGTGAATAAAGTGTTGAAGTATTCAATTTAACCATGAAAAATATTCATGGTTGAATATTGACAGAAATAATTTTCAATAAAAAATTTTAAGACTACTTATAATTTTCCATATCAGAACACACAAAAATGTATCTATAACATGGGGATATATTGCAGGTAGTGGTAGTGGGGATTTAAAAAGCCATGGGATTATTAAGATGAATCAATGCAAACAGAAGCTCTCAAAAAGTAACTTAAATGTTCCATCAAATACTTTATCCAAAGGACAGAGATATCTATCATGTTAAAAATGAGAAAGAAATGACATGTTGAATTAGGAAGAAAAAAAATTGAGAAATAACTTTTTTGTGTGACTGTGGCCCTTTAACGCCATTAGAGAATTAAAGATAAAATTGTGTTATGAAGAAATTAAGGCATCCACACACATGAGTAGTAATGAGGCATACCAGCTGAATATCTTTACAAATATTTTTTATGTAGAATCACTCTTCCTGTACCCTATTTTATTTTATGATTTTCCAACATCTTGCACTCAGTAAGAGATGTTCACAAGAGCTTTTTGTTATTCAATGTGTAAAATGGAATTCTGAAAAATATCTCACTTGATTTTTTAAAATGAGCTAACCACATAAAATATAATTAGTAAATTTGAATTAGAAGAGTTTTATTGTTTTTACTCATATCATTCTATGCAGGAAATTGCTGTGGTTCCATATAGTCTTTGTTTCTCTTTGTCTTATTTGCTCTGTTTCGTGTTTCTTAAATGTCAGACACTTCACTTACAGATCTTATTTAATTTCACTTCCAGTGTGATCACATTACAACATATTACTACCTTTCTTTTACAGATTTGGAAATTGATGCTCATAGATTAACTGATTTATTTACTATTTCTAAGTTAATAAGAAGAATTGAAGAACTTTAAACTCCAGAGATTACACTTTTACCCCTATATGAATTATCTAATAAGCACATGTACTTTTTTTCCCCCATTAACTTTATTGGTACATTTTAGATATAATATACATTTACATATGTCATTGGGATCTTGTACCATTACATGAGTATCTTGGTTCTTTTTCTTTTTCTCCTTCCCCAGCCCTCCCTTCACCCCCTCCACACTTCCCTATTTGCAAAGATTTTGTTTCCTTTTTTTCCTTTTCTCATGTTTTTTCCCCTTCTCATATTTTTTCCCTTCTTTCCTTTCCCCTACCTCTCCCCCTTCCCCTGCTCCTTTAGACCTTTACTTCCTATTACACAATATCAATTATACATTTTTAAAATTGAAATATCAAGACCTAGGAGACATTACCACAGATTTTACAGAATTTAAAAGGATATAGAAAACATATTTCAAAAATCTGTTTTGAAATAAATTTGAC
>NW_004624799.1:159851-171799 GCF_000247695.1 Heterocephalus glaber | reverse complement strand
TTTCCCTTTGGGGTTGCTGTAGGTGATCTGGAAGTCTGTTTTTGAGGCTTGTTTACATATCTTCTCATTTCCATGGGGGGGATTTTTCTGGCACCCGCATGTTTCACCTTCTCTGCCCTAGGAGCATGGAATGGCTGTGGGGGAGCTTCCTTCTGGGTGCTGGGACCAGCCAAGCACATGTATTTTATGAACATATCTTCATAAAAAAAGCATTTGTCTGCTGACAATTATTTCTATTTTATTTTAAGCATGTTCTTTCAAAAGAAATAGTTAACCTTTTTATTTCCTAAAACAATATATTGAAGAAGATGAACTTGTATATTTAATTCTATGAACCATATGTAGTAATTTTAGGGTCCATTAAGAGCCTTTTGTTTTACAGAAGCAGAAATGTAGTCAATGTAGGCTGCTGGTCATGTTTCTAAAAGATTGAAAAGGTAGTCCTCCTCACTCTGTTGGTACGTTCTTTTGCTGCATAGAAGCTTTTTAATTTGATGTAATGCCATTTGTTGATTCTTTGTAATATTTCTTGGCCCACTGGGGTTTTGTTCTTAAAGTCTTTACATATACCTATGTCTTCAAGCATTTTGCCTATTCTATCCTCTATCAGATTAAGTGTTTCTGATTTAATATTTCGGTCTTTGATCCATTTTGATGTTAGTTTAGTGGATGGTGAGAAGTATGGGTTTAGGTTACATCTTTACCATGTGGAAAGCCAGTTTCCCCTGGACCATTTGTTAAAGAGGCTGTCTTTCTTTCAACAAGGTTACCTGGTCCCTTTGTCAGAGATAAGGTAACAAAATGTGCCTGGAGTTTTTTCTGCATCTTCTATTCTGTTGCATTGATCCACAAGCCTGTTTTTGTTCTTGTTTTTTTGCCAGTACCATACTGTTTTTATCACTGTAGCTTTGTAGTATGACTTAAAATCAGGGACTGTGATGCCCCTTGCCTTGCTTTTGTTTCCCAGAAATGCTTTTGCTAGTCTAGGTCTCTTGTGTCTTCATATAGATTTTAGTTTTGTTTTATTTCATATTATATGAAACACTTTTATCTTATAGTATATAATTTAATATTTTCAATTTTTAAACTGCTCACTTCTATATAACAATTAATACATATGGAGCATGTACTAAGTTCTAAGAATGGGACAGTGAAACAAAACAACCTCTAAGGATCTTGTGTTTCAGTATTGGATATAGACACATAAATCGTCAAAGACAGTGTAAGTTTTGTGAATGGACATACAAGAAGTCTATGCTGTGAACTTGAGGTATCAGTCAGTCTGGGCCTTGTGCCTGCAAGGCAGGTTCTGAGCTATATTCCTAGAATTTTTTGTTACAGCAATATCAATACAAGTCTGAAAAGTAGCATAAAACAAGCACACAATGAGTAAAGGAGAGCAACTATACTGGGCAGTGACAATAGAGAAAGACAAAAACCTGATGACTGATGAGAGACGGGAGCAATAGGGAGAAGGGAGACAGACAGTAGGAGGATAACATTGCCCTTTGGTGAATAAAAATAGAGGCATAAAAATCAAATGTGAAGTAAGCATATTTACCTTAGTTTTGAACATGAATATATATATTACACATATTTGATTTAAGAAACACATTGTGGTTGAAGAATGTAGTTCTGTGGTATAGCACTCACCTAGCATGCATCAGGGCCTAGGTTAAATGCTTATCAACACCCAAAAAGAAGTTTCTTAATATTTTTTATATTTCTAACATGAAACACACAGCATAAGAAAAAGTGTCTTAAGACTATAATTGCCACTTGGTTTTCCTCCTTGATTATATGTAAATTATTAGTATATTTTATAATAGTATCTCAGGTTGAATGAAATATGATAAACCATGGATTTTAGTCTCATCTTACAATATTCAAATTCAGCCTAAATCATTCATATCCAAATTCCAACCATTAGATATCATTTGCTTTATCTTTATTGAATTTCAAACTCTCATTACCCTGAGATCAATGCTAAACTCAGACAGTGTGGCAGTTCATAAGCTATGATTAGAATCAGAAAGAGGTGTGCTCTTGTCTTTCTGCTTACAGAAGAGTGAGTTAGACCCATATTATCATTATACAATTCTCCAAGTCAAAATTCCCACTATGTATCTTGGAAACAAAGGAATATTATTACCTGACCTTGTCTGAGTCCCTTGCTGTGTATGTTCTACATATCAAGACAGAGCTAGGACAAGAATCAATGTCTTTGTTACTCTTCCCTGCTCTAATCAGCAGTGTTCTCAGCTTTGGTGACCATGCCTTAAATGAAGACTGCTGGGATTCAGAGCAGATATTCCCTAGATTTCTTTTCCATTAGATCCTTTTGAATTATTTTTAAAATAACTGTACAATATTTGAGTAATTTAAAAAATGACCTCATCTAGCAATTTAGTGAGACCGCATGTTAATACGGAACTCAGGTGTGATAAATTCTGATAAATATATTTCAGACATAAGCTCTCATGAGATTCCCATGAATGTGCTTAGTTGAAGATTAAAGCTGTAGCTAGAATGCTATACTTGAGTTTGTAAGACTCTTCTGGTGGTAATCAAAATAGGTAATGTTTTTTCAGTGAACAGAAGTTTGCTTAATAACTAAGGTAATTTTCTCACAGTTTTAACTTATTTTTTAAAAAGCATTAATTGTGTGTGTGTGTGTGTGTGTGTGTGTGTGTGTGTGATGTGTAGTGTATTTTTCTGTATGGGTAAAAATATTGAAAAAATGCACAACTAACATCCCTTTCCAGCAGAAAATGGGAAAAGCAGAAACACATGCAACATGCTTTGAGACTACAAGGGCAATAAACTAATTTTTAAGTGAGAGAGCTTTACAGAAGAAAGTGGACCTATGATATTCCTTTTTTTTTTTTTTTGGTACTGGGGATCGAACTCCAGTCCTTGAGCTTGCGTGGCAGGCGGCAAAACCACTGAGCTAAATCCCCAGCCCTGGACCTATGATATTCTTGATAGGTGGAGATCAGTGGGGGGAATGCAGCATGAGATATTAGGTTCAGATACCTTGAAACCTGTGGTCTGTTCAGGTAATAACAATAGCCCCTAGTGACTTGGGAACAAGGTTTGCAAGGCTGATACAGAAAATGAAACTTCAAAGGTAGTTTGTGTAGTTAGGGTTAGACCCCTGAATTATGCTAAAGGGTTTATTTAGCATTTTGAGAGGAATGGGAAAATTATCAAAGGGTTCCAATGAGTGGAGACTCATTAGTGGACACGTGGAAACTTTTGATACTGAATAAGACCACAGAGGTATGCAGTAATAGCAGTCTAAAATGGAGAGCTAAAATAGAGAAAAAAAAGCTAGTCAGTGTTAACCTATGTTTTAGTATATGTGCTGCTGAAGTGAGCACAAGTCAGTGTTAACTTTGTTTCATCTAATGTCATATTGTTTGAAAAACAACAAATTAGTCTTAATAATACTATTTCTGAAAAAATAAGGATTCTAAATGAACGTGCAATGTTTCAAACACCTAAGATTTAATTACACAAGCAAAATCTCTTCCTCTTCCTCCTCTTCCTTGTCCTCTTTTTTATTGGCAGCACTGGTGACTGAAATAAAGTCATTTGCACTGAGCTACATCCTCAGTCACTTTTTGAAGCTGCTAAATTTTCCAGGCTGACCTCCAACTTGTGATCCTCCCATCTCAGCATCCCAGAGAGATTACACCTGTATCTCTCTGGGATTACAGGTGTGTACTGCTTGACTTTGCTCAGAAAATATGTTCTTAAAGTCACAAAGGTATTCCTATGACAGAAGAATCTCCCAGAGTATATTCCACAGATGTCCTGAGTGTGGGAGTAATGGGAATCTGCACTGGGTAATGGGAAGGCTCAATTGGACCTGCATACTTTCTTCCAGGTAACATTCTATTGAAACTATAAATATATATATGTATTTTTATAAGAATTTATTTGAGGGAGAAAATGATAATTATAGTCATTTTCAGGACTCTATGTTAGAAGAGCATATGTGTAAATCTGTGGGAAAGGATAGAAGAGGTGAGGAGGAAAGGAAGATTCTGAATTTTACTTCTCTTTGACTACTTGTTCAATAATCCTTAAATATCCATAAAAGTTAATTTAAAACATCTATTTGTCCTATTGGATCAAAACATTCAGAAACTTATAATTCAGAAAAGTGTTAACTTTTAATAAAATAACACCATTAAGTATGATATGAAACTGATTTTATACTGTTGTGAAATAAATATAGATTTCTGTTAATAAGCACTGGTGGCTATAACAAAAACTAGGCAACTTAAATGATAGAAATGTATTTTCTCAAGTTCTGGAGAATGGAAAATAAAGGTGACTGGCTGGTCAGGTTCTGGGGATGGTTCTCCTGGCTGCATATAACCGCCTTATCCCTATGTGCTCATATGGTCTTGAATCAGAGACAGACAATTATCTGTTACTTTTTTTTTGTAAAGTTATCATCCTATAGAAGTAGGAACTCACCTTTATGACTTCATTAACTATAAATACCTCCTAAAAGCCCTATCTCCAAATGAAGTCAGTTCTTGACGTATGAATTTGGAAGGGAGGACAGTTTTTGGTCTACAGAATTCTGCTTCTGGCCTTCTATAATCCACGATCTTCTCACATATAAACACATTCATTATATTACAGCAATGCCAGAAGTTTCAACGTATTCCATCATTGACTGTAAAGACTAGAAAATAAAGTAAAAACTAAGTTTTATCTGAATCTAAGTGTTATTTAAGCATTAGCTGAATCAGATTGGGTAAGACAAGAGATAGGATTTATTCTAAGCCCCAAATTATTCTTTAGCTGTCAACTTGTGACTCTAGACAAGGTTACAGTATTTGCTTCCAAAATATAAAATAGGACAGTTACAGGATACACAGTCCAATTCCAATTCTTTCAGAAGAAAAGGGTGTCAGGTCCAAGTACATTCATAGCCATGGAGAGAAAATTCCACTTGATTTGAGTCTCAGTAACAATTTTCTCTGGATGGATACTCTGCTCTCCAGGTACTGACACAGCAGCACTGTGCTTATGGCTCTACAGGAGAGCTTGCCTTTGTATCTCTTTATGAAAGCTCCACTCACCCTCTTTGAGAGGGATCTTAAAGTATTTGGTAAACATCTTGCATGCTCCCACTAAAATTCCACAATAATCTTGCTTTAAAAGTAAGCTATATTTAAACACTCAGAAATTAAAATTAGTAGTGAAGGGAAAAAAAGGAGAAAAGCTTATCAAAAGCATCAAGCCAAACTTACACACTTTTAGATGCATCAGATAGGATTAAATGTTCAATACAAAAATTAATTCTCTTCTGAAAATAAAATATAAATTCATATTTTTAATATGTTGACAACATCTACTATAGAGTAAAACATTACCAATTGTTGTTTTCCTTTTGTTCCTTTTCTTCCTGAAAATGTAGGTAAAAGGTCATTACACAGTCCAGCAAACAAAACATTTACATTTGGAAAACTAGGGAAAGAGGATTCAGTTACATAGAGCAACATGGTCATAGAGTAATAAGGATGAAGAAGATACCATGATGCCTGTGCTTGGACAACTTGCATCAAATTTCACTAGCCCCACATTGATGCTTTCTTCATGGAAACTCTGATACCTTACACCAGGAAAACATTCTAGACATTATTATCAGTGAAATTATGCTACTCTCTCACTGAGTTTTCTGTCCTCAAGATATTTTGAGGAAAAATAAATATATTTTAAAATATAATATATATTTAAACATTCTTTACTTAGAATATAAAAAGGGTAATTATGAGTTATCTAGTGTTATTATTTTCACTTATAACAAAAAATAATCAGAAAATCAATCTGTGAGATCGATGATATAGATTACAAAATTAGTTCAGGTTATTAAATGATTATTATAGAGTTCATACCTTCAAGAAGATAAATGAAAGAATAAACATTGTGACATAAATGGTAGATAAATAATTGCTAATTGGTTAAAAAGAATAAATTGATAAATTAGGTCCAAAATTTAAATGATAATTCTGCTCTTTGAATGAAAATCCTGCTATCTGTTCAGAAAATTCTGAGTCTAGACACTGTAAGTTCAGAAGGCAAGCTGCCAACTACAAGAAAATACTTACTATCTATACATAAATCTCAGTAACTGCAGTATATGGAATATATAAATATTTAAATATCAATAATAAAAACAATACTTCATAAAGTGCGATATGAGAAAAGCCATGAAGCTGATGAAAACACATTCAATGTCAGCCATGAGAGATGATGCATTTTAACATCAGAATGAAAAATCTCTATACACATTTAGAGTCACTAAAATAAATGACTGGCAAAACTTAAATGCTGGCAAGATTGAGGAGCAACTGGAACTCTTGAACATGGTTGGTGGGATTGTAAAATTATACAAACATTTTGGAAAACACTACACATTTTTATATAGTTAAACATACAATTATATATTTACCATGGCATTCGTTTCCTAGGTAGTATTTAAAGAAATAAAAACATTTGTCCATACAAACATTTGAACATAAATGTTCACAACATCTTTAATCTGAATGACTCCAACTCAAAACAACGTAATTTTCAAATTGACGAACAACTTCATGAATGTAATAGTGTTTACTGATTTAAAAATTAAGTATCGATTACATACAATAACATTGATGAATTATCTTGAGTAAAAGCAACCAAATACAAGAGGTTGCAGACTCCATGAAATGATTTATTTAAAAATCTAATACAGACAAATAGAATCATTGAGACAAATAGAATCATTGAGACAAATGGAAGTTCAGCCATTGTCCCGGGTTGGGCTGAAATAAATGGAAAGAGTCATAAGGAAATACTTGGGATGTGATATGGTGACAATCTTCTATATCATGATTGTACTAGTGATTAAACAAATATATAATAAACTTCATGGCATTTGGACATGCTTGTAGGATCTGTAACATAAGTTGACAAGGAAAAATTTTCTTCGTATGTCCTAAAATATAGTGCAATTGACCACACTGTGAAGTAGCCATCTGAAAACATCAGTGATCACCAAGGAGTACAAAAACTGTCAAAGTCTGAGATATAAAGAAAAATTGAGACATCAGAAAAAGTTTCTGAGAAAACGTTTTTATAATGAATTATTTATATTAGTAATTATCTTTTATGCCAAGCAAAAACTTATCCAGTGACACTTCATAATGTTATTATCATTATGAGACCAAAAACACTTTAAATATTAAACATTCTGGGACAAAAAATATTTTTTATTAAAAGATTATGAGCAAAATGATGGAAAAGATCTAATGCTTAAATAGCTAAGACATTTGGCAAAAGTATTTTTTGTCACTATTTCATGCATTCACATATCAAACAGGATATCTTTAGGGAAAAGGACATCGATTTCTTCTTATGTTAGCAGGTTAATTCCATACTCATTGTCTCAATATCTCTTTCCAAAAATCACTAGCTCTGACATTTTTCTATAACTTAAATCTGAAGCTAAAAACTAAGAACAATGCCTTAAAAATCTCATTCTAGAAATTCCTGTTTAATAAACAAATGTAAAGCCTGATGAATAAGTTAGTAAGAAAAGAAAAAGACAGAATTGATCTACTTTAGAAGAAATGAAGAATTAACCAGGAATAAAGAAAAACATTGTGGAAACAGATCATCTTTTTAAGCTTAGATATTAATGGAGTGTGTAAATTTAAACACAATATATTTATTACTAATCCAAAAATCAATTACGTTTCTATTTTTTATCCTATTTGATTTCTTTGCTATCTCCATCATAAAATATTTTCATTTCCTATTGTTTTAACATATTTTGCCTTCAGCTGACTTTTCTGCCTCCATTGGATTTATTTTGCCTTTCAATGCCTTATGTTTATTTTGAAGCCAATTCTTTACTGGAATTTCCCTGAGCTTTCTACTTTCCAAAACCTTTTTTGAAATTAAACTTCTCTTCTTAACAAATTTGTTTTTGTAATTGCTGAGTTCAAATAATTTCACATAAACCTAACCTTTACATTTTGCTTACATTTACATAGAAACATATTTATTACTAATTTAGTTCTCTAGATATTATTTTTAAAAGCACTTGTTTGCAGCACATAGTGATTACATTCACCTTTATTTATTCTAAGATACAAGCCATACATTTGCTTTTTCTCTTCTTAAAGTGATCTGATTTGGGTATAACACATATTTGGTTATAACTGATTATTGATAAACTTATGAACATATCCAAAATAATTTCAATGCGAAGTTAAAAACTACCTATTGCTTAAGAATGGGAATTGCTTTGGCTTGTATTTAGGTATCCTCCCCAAACCTCCTGTGTTTATAGCTGGGACTTTTAGGAGTTGGCTGATCTAGGGTATATAGCAACTAAATTAGTCTACTGATTGGTTTAGCATAATCCAGAGTACGGATAATGGGAAGGGCCAACTTGGGTGTGGATGACACCAACCAATAGGATTGTAACCTGGATGGGATAAAAGGAAAAATGAGCCTAGGTGTTTGCTGCTTCCTGCCTCCTGCCTGCCCTGCAATGGGCTGTTTCTCCTCTCCATACTCCTCCGTCATAACCTTGGAGCCATTTACTATGAACTGAAACCTCTACAAACTGTGATCTAAAATAAACCTTTCCTCTTTTAACCTGTGGGTTTTGGGTATGTTTTCCCAGCAATGAGAAAAGAAACCAAGACAGGTATTGTATCATTTTGAGGTATTTCCAATTATATGGAACAATAGCCATATCCATAAAAGAAGACTTCCAGAATTGCTTCAGAAAGTGGCAATAGTGACGGGATAAGTATTTTGAGGGAGATTAATGACAATATGTCTTTTACTGTAATATATTTTTTAAAATTTATTCTCCATATTTTAAAATCATGACTCATTTGAGAAAGTGTTACAAGTCACAATGAAGAATTTACTTGAATCTCTTTCTCCTCTCTACCCATGACTTTCAAGCACACACATCCACATGTACACATACACACAAACACATAAACACACCACATCATCATCATCATCATCATCATCATCATCATCATCATCCTCATCATCATCCTGCAAAGCAGTGGTATGATAAGTGCTTCTTCTTTTTTTTTTTTTGGCACCGGGGATCGAACTCAGGACTTTGTGCTTGTGAGGCAGGTGGTGGAATCACTGAGCTAAATCCCAGGCCCAATTGCTTCTTCTTATATCAGTTAACTATTTAACATTTCTCTTACATGTCATTTAATATCAAAGCACAATATTTAAATGTTTGTCTCATTTTCCCATTTATTTTTATTTTTAAACAGGATTTTAAGTGCAGTTTAGTTTCCATTCTGTAGAATAGAAATACTAAAAAACATTTAACATCTAAGCAATTATTTCATTTTCCTTGCATTTATTATTATAGACTCCCTTAAACACAGCAGTCTTAAAGCTTTATTTTTAGAAGCAAGTCACTCTAAATGGCAGGGGACTGTTATTTGGCACTGAAATAATAAACTGTGTCCCATTCTTCTTTGAGGCTTTTTTTTTTTGTCAGCAAATAGCCAATTGTGAAGGATCTATTTTTCTCAGTTTTTAGTTCCAAAGTCCTATCAATCATACTGGTCCTGAGGGGAAAAAACATCATGTGTACACAAACATTTTCAAGCCCAAAGCTGTGTTGTTGCTCTCTCTAGCAGTACCATCTGTTCTGAGCCAAGTTTAAAGCCAAGGGACTCCAGTAAACCCACATGTCAAAAACTTCCCACTATGCAAGGAAATCATCCTAAAGTTTCTGTGTGAAATGTGAGCCACATACTTCAAAAAGAAGGCAACAGTGTTTGGAATAACACTGTGGAGTTCAAGCAGAGAGCCCATTACAGAATTCAGAAAGCAGCAGCTAAAGTAGGAGGTGACATACTCTAAGGAAAACTGCAAAAATTAACTGAGCTTAGAAAAAGAAAAAAAGACAATCAAAATATTATCATTAAATAAATGCAAGCATTCTTTAATGACACTGAGAAAAAAAGAACTCCCTAAGTTTTTGAAACCAGCCAGGGATGACTTTCTAAACTGAAATTGTTTCTTTCCTATTTTACTTAAAATCATATTTTAAAGTTATGTTTATATAAATTCACTGTTTAATGTGTATTTAAAAATATATGATTGAATTAATTAAAAAAATTAATGAAACAGCTAAGGATTAAAACTAATATTTAAAAATTCCTAAATGTATGAGGGTAGTGTTGTAGATACAGATCTTTAAAAAAAAATTCTTGCTATGTGTTCATTTAGAACAGTTTTGATTTAGAGCTGCAAAATATTTTCATTTTAAGTGGAGACTGAAGTTTTTACATTAAAGTATATTTTCCTATAGAAACAATGAAATAATAAAAATTATGATTCTAATCAGAGCTTAATATCAAACTATATAAAATGAATATGCAGTTCATATTTAATTGTGACATACCTTTTCTATCTGAAATTTAGCATCATGGCACAAAAGCCAGCTTTGTACTTTCTATTTTTCCTAATTATTTAATTATCTTTACTTATGAGACATTATCGTATGTAGAAACCTCCTGGCGCAGCTTGGAGAAAAAGAGTGAAGGATTGAGCTTTTGGTAGAGGAGACAATAATGAGAACTCTTCAAGAGAATGACAACATTACAATTACATGTTTAAAATTACTCCAGGATAGGAAAGTTTGAAGGAAAAAAAAATCTTCCAAGGCCCACGAATAAGACTTTTTTTGGTAATGTTACAAAATTGACAAGGACATGAAGTTATTTTTATTGTTTTTGTCTTCTGTTATATGTTTAACATTGCTTCAGACACCATTTTTCTGTACAACAAATCACTCCCTGTTATAGTTGTTAAGACAACATCTCTGATTATTTATCATGGTTCTTTGTATTAACAAGAAATGACAAGGTGATTCTCATTCAGAAACCTTCAGGCAGATGTAGTTCAGAATGCAGATGGCACAGGAGACATCTGAAGATTTGACTAGACCGGATGCTGAAAACGGCTCACTCTGAAGGCTGCCAATGGATGTGCAGCTGGCAGCTTACCAGAGTACCAACACATGTCCTGCACTCTGGGCTTGGCCATTTATACAGCAGGGTAGTCATGTTCTTAGAGGAAGTGTCCTAAAAACAAGTTTTCAAGGATTCATGTGGAAGCTGCACATTTTCCTATGATATAACCTGAACAGTCTCAGAATATTAGTTACTTCTATCCCATTCGAGTATTTAATCAAGTCTTGAGTCAGCCAAATTCAGGAGGAGGGAGATAAGATCACTTCTCAGGGTTACAAATAGCATGATCATACTGGGAGAGAGAGAACTGCCATAATTAGACACCATTATTTCAAATGTAATAAATGTCATCTGTTTTTATAAATTTATGAAAGTAAGTATTCCCATAGCTTTTGTTTATTACACTTCTATTTTAAATTTTATAACATTATGGGTATTTATTGTTGCTTTGTACTAAAACTTTTACTTAGTGCTTTATAACCATTATATAATTCTAGTTTTTATCTCAATTTCATAGTTGTTAAAAGTGAGATGCAGAAAAGTTCAGATATTTCTCAAAGTTTACAAAACTGTACATAATTCTCACCTAAAATGATGGAATTTTGTCATTTTTCTGCTTCCATTCTGTATCTCTAATTTCATTGCTGGCCTCTAACTAATTCTACTATAAAATTGGTGCTTTTCAATATTCTTATTTTAAATTGGCAATTTTATTTACTTATAAATTGACTTTTAATAACCATCAACACTTGAAAGCATTACATTTTCCCCACTGAGTATCCTTAATGCTCTCACCCAAAAGCCACTGTACATGGGTGCATCCATTTCTGTGCCATTATGAATGTGTTGTTCTGCCACCAACACTGTACTGTCTTGTGTCTTTTATCTAAATTGTCAATTTTTAAA
>NW_004624799.1:118896-133214 GCF_000247695.1 Heterocephalus glaber | reverse complement strand
GTATCAGAGTGTTCCATCTCATTTCCCTTTGGTGTTCCTGTAGGTGATCTGGAAGTCTGGTATTGAGACTTATTTACATGTTTTCTCATTTCATCTGGGGGGACAGTGGGTGCTCTTGGTGCCTGTGTGGCTCACCTCCTCTGAGCTGGGAGAGGTGGGACAGGGGCTGAGAGCAGTGATAGAGATGGTGGCCTGGAAGCCCCTTCATCTGGGCCGGGAGCTCCAGGACAGTAGAAGGCCCCAAAGCCCTTTCCTCTGGGGTAGGATCAGTGGGAGGGATGGTGGCCCAGAAGCCCCTTCCTCTGGACCAGGAGCAGTGGGACAGAAAAACTCTATCTGTCTATTATTTATCGTGTGTTTTCTTTAGTAGAAAGAGGAGCTATAAGACAAAGATTATGTTTCTTTTTCATAAACAACAATTTAACTAAGGGAAGTTGTTAGTAAATCATTTCTTAATAGTTTTATTATTACTTTATATAACATTTTTTCTGCTTCTTTTCTCAAACATTCTCCACATTAGTAAGCTTCATCTAAAACACCTAAAGTTAAATCAGATATAAAATCTCAATTAATATTGAATAACTACAGTGAATCTCAGAAGTTTCAAACTGTGTTTTGCTTTTTAATAGTCTGTGTATCATGATCTTAAAAGACTGACCAAAATGTTACTTAGACTATAAGTTATAAGAAATGAAAGGCTTTCTCTTACAAAGAAGAAACAAACTAATAAAAGAACAGAACTTTCTTTTCAACGTACAAAAACTAACCTGCAGAATAAATGAAACAAATAAGCAATGGAATAGATAACTTAAGGAATTATTTAAAAGTCTCCCCACTTCCTTTTTGTCTACCTTCCATTTTGTGTCTTCTCTCTCTCACTCTCTCTCTCTCTCTATGTGTGTGTGTGTGTGTCTCATATAAGAGAATCATCCACATGATATTTAAATTTGTGTATCTGACTTATTTCATTTAACATTATGTTCTCAAGGTGCATCTATTTGCTTATGAGTGTCTCAAATTTATCTTTATGGCAAGTACTACTTGAGTGTGTACAAATGCCACATTTTCTTTATCCATTAATCTGTTGATTGATATATACAGCTTCCAAGATTTAGCTACTATAAATTGTGCTTCTATAAACATTAGTATGCATGTATAACTGAAATATGGTGACTTCAGCGCTTTTTTGCAGGGGCCTTTTATTTTGGGAGATCCAATTTTATTTGAGTTCTTATATCTTCTAGATGTTAGTTTTTGTTTTAGGAGGTGACAAAAATTATTTGCCATTCTTTAGGTTGTCTCTTTAATATTCTGGTTGTTTCCCTTGTTACACAGAAGATTTTAAATTTTTTATTATCCCATTTGTTGATTCTTATTGTTACTTTTGTGCCATTGGGCTTCTGTTCAGGAAGTCCTTGCCTGTGTTTGTATCTTCAAGAACTTTACCTATTTTGCCTTTTAGCAGATTAAGTGTTTCTGTTCTAACATTTAGACCTTCAATCTGTTTTAATTTTAGTTCAATATCGGGTAAGATATATGAGTCTAGATTCAATCTTCTGTATATAGATCCGATTTTCTGGGTATCATTTATTAAAGAGGTTACCTTTTAATATGATGTTGACAGTAGGTTGGTCATAAATGGTTTTTATGATATTGAGATAAGATCTTTCTATGCCTATTTTCTTCAGGGTTTTTATAATGAATGGATGATGGACTTTGTCAGTGGCCCTTTTTTGCATCTATTGAAATGATTTTGTGATTTTTTTTCCAGGTTTTTGTTTAGGTGATGAATTACATTTATTGATTTGCATATATTGAACCATCCTTGCATCCCTGGGATGAAGCCTACTTGGACATGATGGATTTGTTGCATTCTATTTGCCAGTATTTTTTGAGGGTTTTTGCATCCATACTGAGATTTACTTGTGGTTCTCCTTTTTGATTGGTTCCTTGTTTTGCTTTGGGATCAGGGTAATGCTGGTTTCTAAGAAAATTTTGGGAGTATTCCTTCTCTCTCAATTTCATTAAAGAGTTTGAGTGGTATTCGTTTTTCCTGAAGTTGTTATAGAATTTGACAATGAACCCAACATATCTTGAGCTTTTCTTATTTGAAAAGATTTTTTTAATTACTGCTTTATTTTCATTGGCTGTTGTTGGGTTATTCAAGATTTTTAAGTCATCTTGGTTCAATTTTGTTAATTCATATGTATCTAGGAATCTTTCAATTTCTTCTGAGTTCTTCAATTTTTTTGGCATATAGATTTGTGAAGTAGCTCCTAATAATCTTCTGGATTTTGGCAGTGTACACTGTAATTTCACTTTTTCCATTTCTAATTGCTCTGATTTGTTTTCTTTCTTTCTTTCTTTCTTTCTTTCTTTCTTTGTAAGTCTGGCTAAAGATTTGTCTATTTTGTTTATTCTTTCCAAAAAACCTCAGTTCTTTGATTCATTGATTCTTTGGATTTTTTTCAGTCTCCATTTCATTGATTTCTGCTTTGATCTTTATTATTTCATTCCTCATACAAGCTCTGAGTTTGGATTGTTCTTGTTTTTTCTAGGACTTTGTTTTTCTAGGATACATCATTAAGTTGTTTATCTTGGGTCATTCTGTTTTTCTGATGTGGGTATTTGTAGCCATAAACTTCACTCATAGGACTGCTTTCATTGTGTCTCATAAGTTCTATAAGCATCTATAACATGAATGTTTTTTGAGTAATTTGTGCTCATGGAATTTCCTCATGGGTTAATAGTTTATCAATAATTATTTCTCTAAATCTTAACTTGGACATCTTGTGAGACCTCCATTGTTAATGACTATAATATGGATTTACAAGTGAGATAGCATGTTTGCTGCATTCCAAAACAGAGAGAACTCACATAAATAGCCCAATATAGAAACTCAAGCTCCTAGAAAAAGAAGAGCAAACCTAAAGCTCATACATGATAGGAAATTATAAAGATTATAGCAGTAATCAATGCAATGGAGACTAAGAGAATGATACCTAAAATCAATGAATCAAAGAGTTGATTTTTTGAAAGAATAAATAAAATCAATAAACCTCTAGCCAACCTTTTGAAAAAAAAAAATAACCACGAAAGAATAGGCTCAAATCCATGCAATTAAGAATGAAAAAGGTAAAGTCACAACAGAGACAGCAGAAATCCAGAGGATCATCAATATCTACTTTGACAACATGTACTCTAATGAAATGGAAAACACAGAAGAAATGGACAGATTTCTAGATACATATGAATTGCCAAAGTTAAATGAAGAAGATATAGAAATTCTCCCAATTACAATGAGTGAAATTGAGACTGGAATAAAAAATTTACCAACAAACAAAGCCCAGGTCCTGATGGATTCACTGTTGATTTCTGCAAGACCTATAAAGAAAAACTATCACCATTACTCTTTAAACTCATCAAGGAAATTGAAAGAAAACAAGGCTTCCAAATTCATTCCTGAAAGCAAGTGTTACTTTGATTCCAAAACCAGGGAAAGACCCAACCCAAAACGAGAACTATAAGCCAACCTCCCTAATGGACATAGATGCAAAAATCCTCAACAAGATACTGACAAACAAAATACAGAGGATCATCAAGAAGATCATACACCCTGACCAACTCTGATTTATCCCAGGGATGCAAGGATGGTTCAACATGCATAAATCAATAAATGTAATACACTATATTAAGAGAACCAAGGACAAAAACCATATGATCATCTCAATAGATGCAGAAAAAGTATTTAACAAAATCCAGCACCCATTCATAATAAAAACTCTACAGAAAATTGGAATAGAAGGTCTTTATCTCAACCTGACTAAGGCTGTCTATGAAAAAGCAACAGCAAACACCATAATAAATGTTCAATAACTGAAAACTTTCAAGCTAAAATCAGGAACAAGACAAGGATGCCCACTCACCACTCCTGTTCAATATTGTTCTGGAAATATTAGCCACAGCAATTAGACAAGAGAAAGAAATAAAAAGAATAAAGATAGGAAAGGAAGAACTTAAACTGTCATTAATTGCTGACAATATGATACTTTACATAGAAGACCCAAAGAACTCCATGGAAAGACTTCTCAACTTAATTGACAGATTCAGTAGAGTAGTTGGATATACAGTCAACACTCAAAAAACAATAGTCTTCTTATATGCAAATAGCAGACCCATTGAGAGAGAAATCCAGGAAATAATTCCTTTTACAATAGTATCTAAAAAAATGAAATATCTCAAAATCAACCTAACAAAGGAAGCAAAAGACCTCTCCATTGAAAACTACAGCACTCTGAAAAAAGAGATCAAAGACGATATAAGAAAATGTAAAGACATCCCTTGCTCCTGGGTAGGAATAACCAATGTAGTGATAATGGCCATACTTCCAAAACTACTGTATAGATTTAATGCAATGGCAATTGAAATTCCAACAATATACCTCACAGAACTAGAGAAAACAATCCAAAAATTCATTTGGAACCAGAAGAGACCTAGAATAGCAAAAGCAATTCTAAGCAACACAGGCATGGGAGGGGAAATCACAATCCCCAACTTGAAACATACTACAAAGCTACTGTGATAAAATCAGCATGGTACTAGCCAAAAAACAGACCTGAAGATCAGCAGAATAGATTAGAAGATGCAGAAACAACTCCAGACCTATTCAGTCACCTCATCTTTGACAAAGGAGCTAACCACCATCATTGGAGGAAATGTAGTCTCTTTAATAAATGAAGTGGGAAAAACTGGATTTCAACCTGCCAGAGATTAAAACTAGATGCATATCTATCATCATGCACTAAACTAAGATCTAAGAGGATTAAAGATCTATATATTACAACAGAAACACTAAACTTGCTGGAAGATAAGTTAGGTAGAACTCTTGAAGACATTGGCATAGGAAAAGACTTTATGAAGAAAATCTCAGTAGCACGGAAACTAGCACAAAGAATCAAAAACTGGGATCTCATCTTATTAAAAAGATTCTGCACAGCAAGAGAAACCACCAACAGAGCTAAAAGACAACCTACAATCTGGGAAAAAATTTTAGCAGCTGTACCTCAGACAAAGAACTACTATCTAGAATATATAAAGAACTGAAAAAAATCAAATCCACCAAATTCAAAGATCCAATTAAAAAATGGTCATCTGAAGTGAACAGATGTTTCTCAGACAAAGAAGTAAAAGCAGCAAATAAACATATGAAAAAATGTTCAACAGCACTGGTCATTTGGGAGATGCAGATGAAAACAACACTAAGATTCCACCTCACCCCAGAAAGAATGGCTGCTATCAAGAAATCAACCAATAACAAATGCTGGCAGGGGTGTGGGGAGAAAGGAACCCTTCTCCATTGTTGGTGGGAGTGCAGACTGGTGCAACCACTGTGGAAATCAGTATGGAGATACCTCAAAAAATTAGGACTACAGGTCCCATTGGACCCAGCTTTTCCCCTGTTGCAGATCTTCCCAAAAGAATCATACCACAGCAATATATGTGCACCCATTTTTATAGCAGCACATTTCATAATAGCTAAAGCTTGGAAACAGCCCAAGTGCCCATCAACTGGAAACTGGATAAAGAAGATGTGGGTTTTTTTTTTTTAATAAAATGGAGTACTACTCATCCACAAAAAACGAGAAACTAGAGACATTTATAGCTAAATGCATGCGTATTGAGGCCATACTCTTAAGTGAAATAGGACACTCATGTGTAAATACCAAATAGTTTCTCTAGTGTGAGAAACAGAAAGTGTAAATAAGGATTAAAATGATTAAAATGAATAATTAATAATTTGAAATAGGAAGAAAAGGCCCAAAGAGGTAGGGGTGGTGGGAGGGGAAGGGAAAAGGAAAGAAGGGAAAGGAAAAAGTATGAGAAAAGAAAAAAATTAAAATGAAATCTATGTAAACAGGGTAGGGTGGAGGGGGTGAAGGGCGTACAGTTAATGGGGAAAAAATAAGAACCAAGATACATCATGTACAGGTGCAAGCACCCAATGATAAATGTAAATGTATTGTATGCCTAAAATGTACCAATAAAAGAATTTAAGAAAAAAATAAGTAAGTTTTTTCTAGAGTTATTTAAGGGGTCCTTGATTCTGCATACGATGTTGTGAAATAAATGAAAGCATTTCAAAATAGTCAAAATACGTGCTCACTTTGGCAGCACATATACTAAAATGGCCAAAAACATTTGTCTTGCATGGTATTCTTTACATGTCCATCATCATAATATTATTTTAGACCAATACAATCTAATATCTAGTAATAGCACTATTTACATATTTTAATAATCTTCATAATTAATAATATGGCTATAAAAACTGCTGTATCACTAACTGTATCAAATTCCCAGCATTGTTGCTGATATTTTCTTCTTGTTTTCATTGTATGGCATATCTATTTCTTTCTTCAACTATAATTTCAAGTATATTGTTAGAGAAAAACATTTTATACAATGCAAAAGGATCATGGCAATTAATATTTCCCATTAGAAGTTCCAGGTTTCACAGTTCTATGTGCTTATTTTTTATCATGTTTGTTTCTATTATTAGTTTTCATTCTTCCTCTTGATATTCTACATTCACATCCACACTATGTCCATTGAATGTATTGAATATGTAATTGCATTCATATAACTCCAATGTGTCTTCACCTGAAGAGTAATCGATAAGTTGTAACCTTTTTCTCTGATGAGACATAAAAACAGATTCACTTTATTATATAATCCATTTTCTTGTTTTTGACATTCTAATGGGAAAAATTTTATAAAATTGAAATTCTCTTAAAATGAATAGTTCATAATATATATGTATATAAAATTATACATTACTTACAAACAAAAAATCTCAAGTGAAAATGAGCACCACAAGGGGATAACAAAGGAATAATAAAAAATAACCACTGAGTTTAATAATGATCTAGCCATGAAATAACAATAACTGTTTTTTACACCTTATATTCACAAAATAGCATACACAGTTTAGCTTTGTAATATCAGATGATCTCATTCAAATCAGAGCCACCCAGCAGTAAGAGATACAACTACAGGGCTCCACTTTGTCTGAGAACAAGATAGCTATTCCTGTTTGTTTTTGGGTTTCCTTTGCATAGAATGTTGTTTTCCATCCTTTGATTTTAGTCTATGAATTTCTTTTAGTGTTAGATATGTTTCTTGTACACAAGATACTGTTGGATTTTGTTTCATGATCCATTCTGCTAATCTGTGTCTTTTGACTGGAGAATCAAGTCCATTCACATTGATAGTTATAATTCATATTCATTGACTATTTCCGTAATTATATTATTTACTTCTTGTGGGTTTGATTTCTTTCCCTTCAACTTAACCATTAGCTCTATCTGAAGCACTTATTCTATTGGACTGTTTGGCATCGCTAGCTTCTTTGCCTCTTTGTAGCATTTTCTTGAGAGTGTTTTGGAATGTTGGTTAGGTGATTATGAATTCCTTTTTGGTGCTCTTTACCATGTAAGTATTTTATTTATCCACCAATTTTGAAAGATGATTTTGAAAGATATATCATTATGGATTGGAAATTATTTTCTTTTGGGACTTGAAACACTTCATTCCAACTTCTCCTTGCCTTTAAGATTTGTGTTGAGAAGTTTGTTGTACTTCTGATGGGTTTCCTTTATAGGTGACTCATTGCTTTTCTCTAGCAGCTTTCAAAATTCTGTTCTTAGCTAGGTGTGGTGGTACATACCTGTAATCTCAGCACTTGAGAGGCTGAGGCAGGAGAATTACTGTGAGTTGGAGGCCAGCCTGGACTACATAATGAGTTGAAGGCCACCCTGAACCAAATAGTCAACTCTGTCTCAAAAAAAAAAAAATCTGTTCTTGTGTTGGTATTTTAAATATTACATGGCATAGAATTTTTTTTCCAATCATGACTGTTTGGGTTTTTGTGTGCTTCATTTATCTGTATGTTATTTTTTTCATATTTGGAAAGTTTTCTGCCATTATTTCTGTAAACAGATTTTTATAAAAACTTTATGCTTTCTTTTGTTTTTCATTAATTCCAATTACTCTTGTATTAGTCTTAGTTAAATCATGTAGCAGATTTTAGATCCATTTTTCATGTTCTCTTGTTGATTTTAAGGTATCTTTTATTAATTGATCACTAACCACAGATCTGATATTCTGTCCTTACACTGGTCAGTCGCTTCTGCTGCCAATACACTCAGTCATATTTTTTAAATCTCCTGAATTTCTGTTTAGAACTTTTTTATACACTCCCATTCTTTCCTGTGCTGGCTGTTTATGTCTTGCATCTCTTTCTTTAGCTCTACTAGTTTTTATTAGTGTCTTCTCTAGACTTGCTTATCATTTTAAAAATTTGGATCATTATCTGTTTAGTTATACTTTCTTTGAATTTGTCAGGTAACTTATTGAATGTTTTCTTACCTCTATCAATACTCCATCAGATATTTCTGTTGTGTGGCTTATGATTTCCTCCCCTTTGATCCCCTTTGGATTGGTTTTGGAAGAGTTGGGAGTTTTGGGATGAAATTTATCTCCTTGTCTTCTCAGGTTTCTAATTTTGTTTGTTTTTTTCTTCTATGCTAGTATTTGCATCTTCTTTGGCCCATTGCCCCATTCTAGCATAAGCCAAAGTATTGTTTATGAGCCCTAGACAATACAGACATTAGCATGCAGAGAAAAGCAATTGATAGCACCAACTATGTCACCCTGGGTATAGGGGTAAATTCAGTGACCATAATAGCATCAAATATAAACTGGATACTGAAAAACCCAAAGAAACACACACCAATCAGGATAAAGATGTCTATGATTTTAGTGTAGACACTTAGACAACCCAGGTAGTGGCCTATAGTAAATCAGACTGTAAATTTCTTCTGGATGTAGGCAATAGTGCAAAAGCTCAAGTAGACAACTAGGCTAAATTCCATCCCTTTTGGATTCACTCCCTCTAAAGTTTGTAACCATGAACCCGGCCTCCTCCATAGAATGCCTTGGTGATAATCTTCCTGGCCTGAGTTCAAGCTTCTTAGGGAGATGGAGCTCAGGAAATGTTCATCTAGCTTTAATTCTCTCCAAGCCTATCTTGCAAGGTGCCTCTCACCCTGTCTCTGCAGTACAGTAACACTTTGGTTCTGGAGTAAAACACTCCTCTGGGTGTTGGTCTCATCTTAACCAGTTTAGTCTTTTAGATATTACCTCTGCTGCCCTGTGCCACAGAATGCATGAGGCACTGGTGTCTGTGGTGAGGGCAGGGCAGAGTCTGTCTCCTCAGCCAAATGGCACACAAGCCTCTGATGTCAGTAGTGGGGGCAGGACAGGGTACATCACCTCACCTGCAGGCCCTAGCTGGGGCTGGGTGGGGCCTTGGTGCTTTTCTTTGATGTCACATATCTATCAACAATGTCTTTCTCCTTTGGGAGCACTGAATATTATTTCTTTATCATCACTCTTCTGTAATTATTATGTTACTGTGTGCTTAATGTAAAAATTGGTTTTGTTCTATTTGAAACTCAGAGGGTGGCTTTGATAATCCAGAAAAGATTCAGAAATCTAAAATATCAGTTACATTGTTATCGATTAGTGTTTTCTTTTTAAATTAGAAGTAAGTAATAAATTATTTTGTCTCATGGGTACTATCACTTGAAGGAGACACAGGCCTCAGTGTGCTCTAGGAGCAGCAGTATATTCTACTGCTGGAATACCTCTTCAAAACTTTTTAGTTACTTGGTGTTACATAAATGGTGATGTGGCCGGGGTCACAAAAGCAAGGAGACTCCCTGCAGCCATTGCAGGCTTCATTGAAAGTGATCCTGAACCTTATGTCAAAAACCTGGGCAGTCTTGTGGTGTTAGAGGAATTATTATGGAAAAAGACACTATGTAGAATTTAAGGCAACTTTCATGTGGAGTTTAGTTTACCATATGCAATTTATTCTCCTAATGGTAGAATCACCATGTAGGCTGATAGGTTTCTGGAGCAAAGGAGAACTACCTAAAGCAGAAAACAAAACATTATTCAAAAAATAATTAATGGACTAATATACAGACTGAGACTTTGACCATGGAACATTAGTAACTGTATATCTCAATCTCAAAAAGTCACAAATTTGGACAGACCAAAAAACACTTTATGACATGTAATAAATATGAAAAGTATCTAACTACACTTCAAGCAAAAGTGACAATGTAGATTTTAGGAGATTCATGCCAAGAAAAGAAGAGGAATTAAGAACTCACAATTCTGACGCAGATAATTGATCAGATCTTCTATGGAAAATAGAGTTGTGATTCATAATGGAGAAAAGGAACACTAACACTATCTATGCCACGTAAGTGATTCACACTGTTGTCTCTCAGTGTTCCTTGATAAGATATAATAAATGGAGAGGAGTAAAAGTAATAGCATACAAATCATGGTGACTGGTGCTCAGAACCCTCAGAATCTTGGTGTGAATATGCTATTACATAAACTTTTTAGGTTAGCAGAGTCATAGCTAAAAGGGAAGATCTATGAAAAGTAGTAGAAGGAGAGAAATGACAAAATGAGTTGTTGATGTAATTCTGAGATTAGTTTTGGCAAAGAGGGCTACGGATCACCTTTTTAAACTTCTTAGTTTTCCCATTAAATGAGAACAAGCATGGATTTCAAGGGGTTTTCCAAGTCGCGGTAGATTATATTTTATGTTGATTCCCCTTTCAGGACACAGAACATTCATTCTCTCAACTCCTGTAAATGCTGACGTTGACTTCTCACTGTCAGATGCTGCTCCCTGAATTTCCCTTAACCAAAGTGACAAGGTTATGACCATATCCTAGGGACATTCTGCTTCCAGTAATTGTTTAATGTGCAGATAAAATATTTGTCCACTTTACCTTAATTTAGAACAACAGTCATATAATATATCAGCTCCCAGTAGGTTTAAGTTCTTTTTTGTGACTTGATCACAGCTCATCTTTTCTCTGCTGTCAATCCTTTTCTTTACAGTATTTCTCCTAAGTGTGCTCCCTAGATAAGTGCCTTCATACATTTTTTTCTAGCCTGATTTTCTGTAGTACAATACATAACATATATACTTTCAGTTGAACATGTCTTCATTGGAATATTCTATAAAATTTTACATAGTAAAATACATATCTTAATTCTCAGTTTCTTGATTTTTAAAATTTTACCAATAGAATCATCTATGTGCTTTGGGTTGTTTGCAATTTACTTTGAAGAGAAAATTCTTTTTATCTTTCCTTCCTTATTCTATTTTTTGATTACCGATAGCCTGCATCATAGTTAACTTCCTTTTTGCTTTCTCTTAACAGTCTTATAATCTGTCTAATTTATTCTCTGTAGTGATATCAGTGCTACTGAACATCTAACTTTCACATCACAGTCATACATGTGTCTTTCTGACTAGGGTGGTCAACCAGCCATAGCATTTACAATATGACCAGTAGTATTTCTTTTCTCTTCTTTCCCTTCACTTCCCTTCTTTTCCCTCTCCTCCCTACACTCTCCCCTTCTTTTTTGTTCTTTCAAAATATTCTACCTGAACATGGAGAGAATATTTCTAACACTCGACTGAAGAAGTAAACCTGGCTATGAATCTGTTGTGTTTCCTTAAGCACATTTATTTCCTTTCCCCACAGAAGTCAAACTCCAGTTCACCGTAAAGCCAGAATCCTGCAAGATTGTGACTTCAATTCCATTCTCTGCTTTTCATTGATGTTCTTGTGGTAGTCCACAAGACTTTCTTTGTTTTTGAACCAATTTTTTTTTTTTTTAATACCATGGTCATGAGAATAGTGCAAAATTCATAGAAACATCCTGGATGAAAATCAGAATCATTTGACAGCTCTTCCTGTTAGCATCAATTTCTTTGCATTTTATTATATAAATTACTCTTTCAACTTTACAAGCTTGTACACATCAATTTTTTTTTTTTTTTTGTATTTTGAACTCTCTGGTCAGCATCTTGCCTCCATCACAAATTTTTAGCATGATTACTTTCATACAGTAGACTGAAATAGCTGGTAACCACAAATTTAAGGACATTTCCACACAGGATGAGAACGCAGTATATCATGTTTCTAGCACGATTCACTCAAATTTTTAACCATCTGTAAAGTATATTCTTTGTAAATATTTTATATCTTAAAGCATTCATTTAAATTTCATATTACATTTTAGATTAGCACTGAAAATATGGCTTCAGTTGTATAGAATAAGAGTTAAATTTTTTAAATAGTCCTTAAAAAGACTTTCACAGGAAACAAATACAAGATTCTGAAGAGCTAGTGTCAAGAAATATTTACATATAGCATGATACTTAAAGAATTCCTAATGGATTGTCTTGTCCTATGTGTGTATGCACTGACTAGAGGGGCTCCCTTGGACATCGGAAGCCAGAGTAAAGATGCTGGGAGCCAAAAGAAACATGGAGGATAAAGGAAATTATTACTACCAATGGTGTTCATTTCTCATTTTTGCTAAGAGTTAAATAATTTTGGGAGCCACTTAGCAACACAGAGGAACCCTTCCTATTGTGTGCTCTAGAAGGCAGAACCGGGGATCAAATTTAGGACCTTGTGGTTACAAGGCAGGCACAGTGCCACTGAGCTAAATCCCCAATCCCAGAGTTAAATAATTTTGGCAAGAAATCTCAGAATATGAGCCATATTACTTTCATTTTGCCTCCGTAGCTTAACATATTAGATAAGAGTATCAGATTGTAAGCTTATTCAAATCATGCTTCTTTGATAGACAAAGTACTCTTCCTGCTTTTCTCTTCTCAATTGAGCTCAATTATTCGTTATGTTTTATGACTAACCTAAAGTTATTCACTTAAATATTATTGCATATCTAAAATGAAGGTTTTATTTTTACTGCAACTCTATTTTCATGCTTAATGTTTTTATGGTCACCAATTTTCAAGTGCTTAATAATCCTTCTGTGGTTTTTACATTGTGATAAAAGATGAAGACGTTTCACAACCCATGGCAAAATAGGGTTGGCCGTATCTAGCTTCAAGCTTAGATCCTTACCCTCGTAAGGTTTAAACATTATTTGGGGCTTTGAAAATATCATGATACTCAGATGTAAAGAGGATCAATATAGAATAGCATTTGAAAATACAATATTGAATTAAAGTATAGGATATTTCTCCAAGGAAACAAATCAATTATATTCATTTTTATGAAACAAATTCCATTTATTAAAAGTTGAATTTTAAAGACTTAAAACTTTTAATATATCCAGCCACCTGTGTAAACTGATATTAATACAGAAAATCTTGTTTTATAATGCTTCTTTCAAGAGAGGAAATTAAAGAAAACATATTGAAAATGTTGTTAACCACCAGTGTTTGCTAATATAAAGTTAAAGATACAGTTGTGATAGCATATTTTGAGAAAGATTACATCATCTTATATGTACCATATGTCAGTTTCAGCTTAGCTACTAAGAAAAGTGCCTGTTGATGGTGTTCTTTAGAAAAATCTGGCACCAGTGTAATTGTCCCTAATAGAGAATCCATCAAAAGAGGTGACAAAGGCACATTAGGGCATGGCTAGATTGCTCTTGTTAAAACTTGGCTTTGCTATGAATTATCTATGGGAATTTGGGTAAATTAGTCAATGCTCTGTGCCTCAATTTCCAAATCCTCAAAATCAAGATGATGATGATATTACTCAGATTATACATGATTTATGATCTTTAAAAAAGGCAAGAAGTTAACACATTTAAAAATATTTATAGTAGTGCCTGAAATGTTGTATGCTTTCAAAAAATGTTACCTGTTATAATTGTTCATATGTTATGTTTTGAAGCTGAAAAATCCCCCAGAGCTCATGTGTTGAAAGTCTTGTCCTTCAGAGACTAGTATTCACAAGTGAAGCCCTGGAAAAGGGATTGGATCCTAAAGTCTCTAAGCTTATCAATGGATTGATTCATTAATGGATCCAAAGCTCAATAGAATATTGGGAAGTGAAAAAACCATAGATGGTTGGCATAGCTTAAGAAAGTAGGTCATTGGGGTGTGCACTTGAAGGTCATATTTTGTTGTAGGCCCCCTTCGCCTTTTGTTTCTTGCTTCTCAGCCCCCATCAAGTGAGCAGATTTTCTGTGCCATCTGCTGCTAGCCATTATTTCCTAACTTACTGCAGGCCTATAAACAACAATGCCTAGTGACCTCTAATACTCTGAGCCAAAATAAATCTTTCTTTCTTTACTTTTTATTTTTTCCCCATTAAATTTATTGGTACATTTTAGGTATAAAATACAGTTACATTCATCATTGGGATCTTGTACCATTACATGAGTCTCCT
>NW_004624799.1:48492-116181 GCF_000247695.1 Heterocephalus glaber | reverse complement strand
TTTTTTTATCTGTGTCCTCTCTAGATTTATTAATCATGTGTTGCACCATGAGCAAAATCTTTGCTGTTATCTGAGTAATTATTTCTGATTTCATTTTTCCCAGATCCTCTTTTGTTACCAGTTTGTAGAGTCCAGGTGGTTGAGTATCAGATTGTTCCATCTCGTTTCCCTTTGGGGTTGCTGTAGGTGATCTGGAAGTCTGTTTCTGAGGCTTGTTTATATGTCTTCTCATTTCCACGGTGGCGGGGGCGGGGTGTGCTTCTGGCGCCTGTGTGGCTCACTTTCTCTGCCCTAGGAGCTTGGGATGGCAGCAGGGGAGCTTCCTTCCAGTTTCTGGGACCAGCTGAGCTTGTCTGCCCTAGGAGCCTGGGATGGAGGTGGGGAGCTTCCTTCTGGGTGCTGGGCCTTTCTTCCTTTAAATTGATAGCTCTCAGGAATTCCATCACAGCAATGGAAAGCTAACATACTAAACCATTAAAGCTCATATATTCATATGATTATCTATAAGAATTTGGAACCATTTACACTAGGTCTACTGATGTTATCTTTGCTCAAAACCTGTTTGGAGGCTGGATTTCAAGGCTTACAGAAAAAAAATATTAGCGCACATTGAATATTAGAAATATACTATTAGTATGTGCAAGATATTATTCTTGGATGAGAAATAAGTAATATACAATTCCTGACTTCCAAAAGCTTATAGTCCAGAAGAGATATAATTCAGAAATAAAATCAAAGCCCTAGCAACCTCTAGGTATTTTATTATAGATTTGTGACTTTCAGCCATAATTATCTTTAGGCTTCTGTTTCTCTAGAGTCACTCCTAGTACCAAAATCTGTCATAGTTACTTTCTTGTCACTGAGACAGAACATATAATACCCATGAACTAAAAGAGGAACAGCTTACTTTGGTTTACAGTTTGTAGAGGTTACAGTCCATAGTCCACTGGCTTCACAGCAAGAAGGCATGTCAGAGGGGGATGGCAGAAGAGAATTGCCTGTGAGTTCAAAGAGGGAAGCAGAGAGAGAGATTAAAAGAGGAGGGAAGGAGATATATCCTTACAGGTCACACCCCCAGCCTGGCCAGGCTTCCTTTCTCAGTATTACATTAATTGTAAACTCATCAGCTGACCAATCCACTGATGAGTATCATGCCCTGATATTCCAATTACCTTACAAAAGCCTCATGAGGCTTTGGGGGAACATCTAGATATAAATCCTAACAGTAAGCTTTTTTGATTTTCAGGGGATTGAAAGTTATATAGAGCAAGGATTACCAAAAAAGAAAAAGTTTGGAAATGAACTCATGCAAATTTTCAATAAATGGCTATTGAAAGAAGGTAAACCATAATAAATGTGGTAGTGCTGGTAAAATCTGTTAAAATATCATAAAAATCAATAACATGTTTATGAGACTTTAAATGCTAAATAAAAGTCCATGGAATACGGAAATGTGAAATAACTTGTATACATAGAATTGTAAAATGTTGATATTGGGGCTGTGAAAAATATCTCATTCTTTTTTCTAAGCTATCCCAAGAAGTAGATTACTTTCTGAAGAATGATAATATTGATATAAAACTACAGCAGTCTTTCAAAGAAAAGAATGATAAACTTGTATCAAGGATGAAAAAGTTGAGGAGAAGGCGGATTCCAAACAATACAGGTGCAAATTTTGTAGATGATCTGAATATAGCGGTGAAGTGGGAGAGAGAGGACCTACTATGCTATTATGTTTCAGTCTAGAGTGAATCATTGAGTGACGAGTATGAAACTATTAATTTTGTATTTTAAAGGCAGGTCAAATTTTAGAAAATTCCAACACTAGTTTTACAGCCATTATAGTGTGAATAAAATGAATCATCAAGTCCCATGATAAATTGTATTGCATTTTTGCCAGGAAATTGACTTTATTCTTTGTTATATCCAATGGGTTGTGTAAACATTTTCATGATAAGAAGTTCCAAATATTGTAACTAAAGGAACCAATGGAAAATTTGTATAAAATCTATATGGATTGATTTTTAAATACTTTGGTGAATAGATATATTATTAATTAATTTTATATTTCCTTGTGGTTACATTACCATATATTTGTTTTTACTCCATGGTGTTAGAAATGAATGAGATACAGAATCTCTCAATGACAAAGCACTCTGTGTAATACAGAGTTGTAACATTCTGGTAACAAAGGGGCAACATTTGCCACTAGTGTTGGGCTATCCCTTTAGTTGTTTGGTCATTTTTGTCCAAGAAACATAAGAGTGGAAGCTAAGCTATTTTTCTCTAAAACCTATATTGTAGAAAATTATATTTGTGAGCCACTAGAAAAGCAAGCATTTTCTAGCATAACCGTTTTAAGCAGGCAAAGTCCCTTTCATTTTGCTTATTTCTTATGAACTTTAATCTAACTAAAACAATGTTTCTAGAATATTTTGTCTGTAAAGCTTTACAAAAGTTGAGTAAGTGCAATACATTGAATCTAATGTTACAAAAGTTTTGTGGAAGGATCAAGATGTTTCTAAACTTCAAGAAATTTACAGACTAACATTTTTAACACTTTATACTCACTGCATGTTTACTATACATATAAGATTTACTCATTAGAAATCTTCATTAAAGATTTAGATTACTGACATTTTTATTCTATATATACATATTAACTTTTATTTATTCTTCATTTATAAAGAATCACCTTATAAAAAATAAATACTAAGCAGACCTAGTTACCACGGATATTTTGTAAGCCTCTTGTATATGCAGAGTTTACATGTAGCCTTAGAAAAGTATATAATCAGCCCCACTGTGGCATGATTATATTTAATTCAATTATTATAAGCACACAGATACATTTAGTATGAGCAAATCTGTTGATATACTTTTTATTAAAAATACAATTTCTGACAGTCCAAGGGAATAGACGAATTGCTCTCAGTTGCTGTTACCCTAAATCATACAGCACATTCTGAAGCGGACTGTGAATGAATCAGTCTGTTTCATATCCTTTTTATTCAAATTGTGGTGATTTTTTTTTACTATATTTTATGGAGCAGCTGCAGGGCCTGAGATTCTTTTTGTCTTGAAAAAAAAATAAAGGGCTCATTTAGCTCTTAGTGGAGTTATGAGCTGCAATGTGTTTGTTAGTCTAATGCATCCATTCTTTGTGTAGTTACTAACTCCAGACACATTGTGACTCCCTTCCCTGCTAAACTATGTGAGGAGACAGTAGGTCATTGCTACAGTCTGCTATCCAACAAAAGAAGGAGAGGTGTGAAGAAAATGTTTGTGTACATTTGAGATGCTATGGCTATGGTTGAGTAATTAGCATAAGACTGAACTTGGCCTATAATGACAGGAAGGATAAGAAATTTTACTGACAGCTACATTGGAACTATGTTAATCTGACAAAGATTGTGTAGAAAGGATGCTGTATTTAGTTACTGGTGCCATGCTATGAACTGTTTTCTTTACTGCCAGGCGATATTCAAAATTCTCGGAGAAAGAAGTCAGTGTCCTGATTTGTGTGGTGTGAAACCATGGTCAGGTTGTAACCATGACTACCCTGACAGGAAGAGGTGTGGCAGACAATGGAACCCACTAATTATAACTACATTATCCTACCATCACTCTTGTTTGAGAAATTCTTCACGGGATTATTGCATTTAATTTATATCTGATGGAATGACTTCAAAACTCTATAACTTTCCTCTAAATTTCATCAGGAGAAATATAAACCAATTTCAGAAATGTTCCTAATCTCTAGCTACACGACAATCTTCAGAACTTCTGCTTACCCTGGTGTCTTTTGAAGCAATACAAATTTATATCATCCACTCATCATGTGTAATTGTATCCATGTTACAAAGTTCTAGTACCTTCTTAATGATGTGATTTACTAAATTTTGAGTCAAAAATGACTGTTACTCTCAGAGGCAGTAAAAGACATGCATGATGTGCTTTTAGAAACAATACTCAGAGTTAGAAGTGGTAATTTCCTTAACATCCTGGAGCAATTTCTTCTATTTTAGAATCAGAATTCACAATCACATTTATTACCTACTTTTAGAATAATTAGAATGAACAGATCAATTTTTATTTGTTCATATATCTTTCAAATGTATATAATTACATATTTTTAATACTAAAAACAGAACAATAGATTTAATATTCTTAAACGATAGGAAGAAAATTCACACTATTAGTTAACATCGCAACTTAGATTTAGCTTTCAATATCTCTAAAAGTAAGACCAATATTATGTCTAAATTGTGAATTAGCCATTAGACAAACCACATTTGAAATGTTCTTAAAATATAAAATAGTGTGTTTGGAGCTTTAGCAACAGACACTGGTCTAGGGAAGTAAACAGACAGTGGTCTGTATTAGAACATTATTAAGGATACAAAAATAATAATTATAACAATGAAATAAGATACCTTATAGAGACAAACTCAACAGCAAGTCAAACAAAACACATATATTATATAAAACTGTATCTAAAGAATTAAAATAATCAAAATATCATCACCAAAATTATGAACAATATTATATTTTTTCATCATTTAGGTTAATGTTCATATGAATGCTATAGATGTAACTCAAAATTTATGTTTACTACATATATAGCATTTGAATTTTCCTTTATCTTTTCTAATAGTTTGATATTAGTTAAAAATTATATTTTATAGATTTAGGAGGATGGCTCTACTGACTATATTTGATTTCGGACAGCAAAATAAATAAATGCCTGAAGGTAAACGTAGAAAGAAGGGGAGAGGTGATCTTCAGAAGCAGCTACTATAAATTGGATTGTGATACCCCAAATTCTATTTATATAAAACCTAATTGTTGATATGACTGTATGTGGAAACTGGATGTTAAGGAGGTAATTAAGGTTAAATGAGCTAAAAAATTTGGGATACAAATCTGACAGGATTAGTGGCTTTATGTAAAAAACATGATCCCTCAAACCCAAGAGCATGCTCCAAGCAAAGACCAGTGAACATATGGTGACAAGGAATCTATCTTAAGCCCCAAGGAAAGCTCTCACCAGAATCAGACTGTGCTGACATCCTGATTTCAGACTTTCAGCCTCTAGAACTCTAAGGAAAAATAAATACTTTTTTTAAAGCCAACCAATCTGTAGTATTTTATTATGTCAGCCTGAGATGACTAATATGAAATATAATATATAAATTATTTATTCTCAAATAGATTTTTATGTCATAAATCTATGAAGTCTTATGCACTGAATACTTAGTTGATGTCTTAGTTACTTTCTCTTTGCTGAAACAAAATACCTGATACAAGCTAAAGGAGGAAAATTTTGTTCTAGCTTAGAGTTAGTGGTGGTTTCTACCCATAGTCAGCTGGTTCCAAGGCAGGGCAGCATGGCACAGGGAGAATGGCTGGGGAGAAATAGCTCATTGCCAGGAAGGCAGAAGGAAAAAGAGAGAGAAAGGGAGGAGAAAAGAAACACAGTAGACCTTTCTAGATCCCACGCCCAGGGACCTACCTTCTCCAAACAGGCCTCACGTCCCAACATCACATTTAGCTATAAACTCATCAATAGACAAATCCATTGAAAGCATCACCCCTCCCTGATCCAATCACCTCCCCAAAGCCCTGCTTATGAGTCCAGAAAGCTTTAGTGGGATATCTAGAAATAAATTATAAGAGTTGATAATGCTATTTTTATTATTGGGCATAAAAGAAAAATGTACAGCATGGCAGATTACTGTATCAGCTTATAAAAAAATTTTTGCTTAAGAATTTCAACCCTGCAGTCTTGAGATATAAGAAGGGAGGTTTTGCTCACCATCTTTTCTATCTTGTTTAACCTTAGGATTACATTTCTGAAAAATATGAAATGAACACATATTATACACTAACCATTCTCAGTTATGTGACACTTTTTATTAACAGGACATTTTTGAGTATATGTTTTTGAAGATCACTGTTTATTATTTATTTCTCTTATTCTGACTAAAATACACATAAAATTATAAAAATAAAAAGAAATAAGAAGCAGTTTATGAAAGGGATAAAGTTGAATAACATTGCTATTATTTTTTATAATGAAAACCTTGTATTTGTTTTTGATGATATTTTTCAGTAATGCCCTCTATCAGTTGTGGGTGATACATGTGCTTCCTTTTAGCAATAAGGAACCCATTCCCAGAGCTGCCTGGAAAACTTGCTGATGACCACATACAAATTCCTTACTGGACAATGCCCTTGTTCAAATGGAATTGCCTCACCTGAAGTCTTACCTACCAGGCAACTGTCCATATAAAAGGACTAATGCAGAGTACAAAGGCTTCTTTACTTTAGTTGAGGTTATCTCTCAAGGGATGTGTCAGCTCCAGATCTCCCCTGGGAGGAGTTGATGACTCTGATTGCATTATTGCTGAAATTTGTCATATTCTTAATTCTACTGCCTTACTTCTTTACATGTCTAGTTTCGTTGTTTTTTTTTTTTTTTTTGGTACCGGGGATTGAACTTGAGACCTTGTGCTTGTGAGGCAGGCGCTGGAACCACTGAGCTAAATCCCCGGCCCAACATGTCTAGTTTAAAGAGAATACTTCCCATTAAACTATCTGTGTGTAAATCCTTATTTCAAAGAAGTGTGAACTTTTTAATGGAAAAAATTCTTCAAAAAATTACTTGAGTGGGCTGGGGATTTAGCTCAGTGGTTTTGCCACCTGCTGCGCAAGCACAAGGACCTGAGTTCGATCCCTGGTACCAAAAAAAACAAAAGCAAAAACAAAAAATTACTTGGGGAGATGTGACTCATATCAAGAATTTATGAAAAAGGTTCCCCTGGGTTGGTTGATGTTTGCAATTATTTAAGGACACTCAATACCATATTTAAAAACTTGTGGGCAACCTGCAACACACTACCTTGATTCTCTTACAAGAAATGGACAATTTTCCACATTGTTGAGAGAGTTGCCACAAGATGGCTTTTCGCTTTCAATACACTTTGGTAATAGTCTCAGATGAAGAAAATTGCCTCACCAAGGCCACTCCTTTTTCTGTGGGCACCCCACATACAATGACAGATTAAGATGTAGTTTAAAGGACTAGTCCCATACATGTCAAGTCAAAGATTATATATACAAAGGAGAGACTATGCATAATACATAAGAGGATTAAGTTTTGTTTGGAAATCTGTGCGTTTTGATTACTATAAAATTTGTTTGTCTCACCGAATTTGATCAAGCCAATGTGCTCTGCTTCTTGATACAATGCCAGGAAAGGAAATTCCAGGAAAACAAGTCTAGGAAAATGTGAATAATTTCATCTCTTTGACTTCTATGAGCTAATTTAGGACAGGAACCATCATAGTGCTGATACTCTCACCACCTTTTACCTGTACCCAGGAGAATGGAAGAACAAGAAGGAAAGATGGTAAGTAAACATTCTCCCTGATCAGACACAGATTCTGGCTTGAATTCTAGTATGGAAACTGCTTTAGGATTTTGTTCAGGCAAAGCCCTGATTAGTTCTTTTAGGATTCTGGACTTTTACAATTTTATGATATTATATTTTAAAAATACATGTTAAAAGTGTGAAGTGAAGTTAATCTGACACATAATATATATTACATTGTTTCTCTTATATGAGAAACACAAAATATAAATAAAGAGCAAAGTAAAATACAGATTATAGGAAGTAAGGAAATAGATCTTTTTCAAAGGTGAAAGGGACCAACAGATGGAGAAAGGGAAGAGCAAGGGAAAGGAAAGTAGCTGAAAAAAAGCAATTAAGATGTGTTATGTACCTATACCAACTCCACACAGAAATGTAAACATCATGTACTCCAAACACGTACAAAAAAAGAAAGAGATCAAGACATAGTTAGAGGAGAGAAGGAAAGAAGGAAAGGGGATGAAAAAGGAATAAAGATGTGTTATGTACATGTACCAACTCCTCACAAAGAATGCAAACATTATGTACTACAAACATGTACTGATAAATAAAGAATGAAAAAACAATATTAAGAAATTACATTGTTTTATTATCCCTACATGAAATCCTATGATAATGCATCATTAAATGAATTATTAAATTTCCTATATTTCTTTAGATTATGTAAAATATTAAATCATATATTAAAGTCATTTTTCCACCTATCTTATTTTTTCAATTAGAATATAAAATCCCTGAGAGCAGAAACTAGGAAAATATGCATAACTTTGTCTTTCAAAATGCATGTATACAATAAGTGTGTATTCAAGGATTACGTATGAAGCATAACCAGGAAGAGAATAAAGAATAAGAGCTTGCTATTATAGCTTGTAAGAAACAAAGCTTTTAACTTTTTGACAATTCCTGACATTTATAGGCCAACTCCTGAGGGCCATGTTGGTTGCAATGTCAAGCTGGATATGCTATTAATATACTTCACTGAATAAGCCTAAATGTTATGGTTTTTATCATCAGTGTGAAGGGCCCATAACTAAAAAACTGCAAAGCCAGGTGAATTATTAAAGAAAGGCTTTTTGGGACAAAATCAGTAAAAATCTTGGTTAATGATAAATTCTGTGTTGGTAGACTATTCTTTGTAAAAATGAGAAACAAGGGGCTGGGATTTAGCTCAGTGGTTTCGCCGCCTGCTGTGCAAGCGCAAGGACCGAAGTTCGATCCCCGGTACCAAAAAAAAAAAAAAAAAAGAGAAACAAAATCTATCCATTTAATACATACAGCACATTAAGAAAGTACTTCAAGGAAAGTTACATAGAATTGGTCATGAAGCATTTACAAATATTTTCCAAATCCACAGAAAAAGGCAGTGAATGATTTTATGGTTTCACTCTTAAAATAGACTAGCAATTTAACACTTTGAAGTTTATTATTTCAAATTTCATGACATACATGTACAGTTGCTTCTGGCATGATTGATGCAGGTAAGTATTAAAAAGATGTTCAAAAATGACTTAAAAAGAAACTAATCTCCATACAATTTGGTCATGAGAGTGATTCAGTATATTCTGTACACAACAGAAAGAGAATTAACACATTTGCCTCCCAAACCTATGCAAAAAAGTCTCTACCATTTCAGTCATAAAATATATGATATGTATATAGCAATTTAAAAACTAAATATGAAAGATTTAAAAATTTTAAAAAGTTATCTGTGTAAAAATTTTGATGTGGTTTCATAATTCGTGTGCTTTTTATCTGTGCATTTTTTACAAAGGTGAAATCATAGTAAATAATTACCACTTCTATTTTTTTATTTATCATATATTTATGGACTTATTCCCAGTCATTACTTTCTGAAAAAACCATTTAGTTTACAATCCTGTCATATGGATTACTTAGCTATTTCTCATAAGAAAAGGTCAGAGTGGTTTCATTATTATCACTATTATTATTATTATTTTGCAGTTGAGAATTGAACCCTGAGACTGTACACTGAACTCTCTAAGTCACTAAATTGCCCAGGATGTTCTTGAACTTGTGATCCTCCTGTCTCAGCCTCCTAGAGTGGTGGGATTACAGGCATGTGTTACCATGCTGGCCTGCTTGTTTCTATACTTATATTAAATAATATGGGGATAAACTTCTTACTGCATAATTTCCTTCATATCTGGAAAATTATAGATTCCTACATTCTTGAGTCAAAAAGATTAGATTTATTTTAAAAATTTAAAAAAGCATGCAAGCTTATGACTATATTTGTAATTGCCATTTGAAAAATCTCTGCGAGTTCTCTTAGATTTTGTTATTTAAGAGCTCCAGAATCAAGTATGTCTGAAAACTAGAATCCCACATTAATTCATTAGTAATAGTGCTTCATTTCTCACTTCCATTGTTTATTCTAAACACCAAGATCACTGTTTACTCATTCATTACTCACTCTTATTTGCCTTACAAACAAATATCTATAGAGTAGAAATAAAAATGCTATGCTATATCACCAGTAAACTTAAGCTCATTCACCTTCGTTTCTGAGGTGGTTTCCCTGTTCCAGTATCATGATAGTGGTGTCATGAAGCCTCATTCTACCTTCTAAGGGTCATTTCTTCAGATTACCCCTCACATCTGAGGTCACTATTGCCCAAAACATTGGACTGTGGCCTGGAGACTGAAGTTGTAAAGCTTCAAGTCTCATTTAAGTGTTGCACCACAACTTTATGACCTTGGATTGAAACCTAGATACAACCTAAACTTTGCTTTCTACCTGGAAACTTACTACTCTGGGAGTTTGAGGAGTTTTTTGTTTTTTGGGGTTTTTTTTGGCAGAGGAGCATTCTCAGTCTTCCTATAGACTCTTTCTAAGCTTTGACTTTCAAAGGAGTATTCAAGGCACTTTCTTCACTCTTGTAGTTTCAAGACTTTTAATGTACATCGAACTTTCCAACTAGTGCTGTATACCACAAAGAGAAATTTTGTTCCATTCTGAAAATAACCTTGCAAATGGTTATTGTCTATCAGTGTGCATGATGCACAAGAATTCCTCTAAAGGCTTTACTTGACCTCAGACAACAAACATTTTATCTCATTATTTTCTGGGTCACAAACGTGGGTAGTGACTAATTTAATGGTTCTTCTCCTTCATCGGACAACATTGCAATCTCTTGGTGGCCTTAGAGGGTTTTGGTCTTATCTGTAGTGGTCCAAGATGGTTCATTTACACATTGGATTATTTCGGCAGGGGCACTTGGAAGACTGGCATAAGCTGGGCCTATTCTTTCTCCATTGTGTCTCAGAGTTTCTCAATATTATCCTTAACACATTTCTTAAAGATTTTCCATGTTATTTTGACTTCTTGTTACAGTTCAATCTATGAAGCATTCATTTTGATATATATATGCCATACATTTTAAGCTTAGATATTTTCATGTGTCCAGATATTTTATAGACATTCCTATTTCCTTGTGATATCTAAAATTTTATATGAAAGTAATTAATGTGTATTGAATTTTTTCTATTTGTTATAAAGTTGAACAATTGCCCTAAAATCATTATTATAATGTGTTTTCCTTTCTTCTCTGGTGTGTGATGTCATCACTTAGTGAATTTCTGCCTATACCAGAATCTGACTCATTGGCACATTTTAACGGGATCTGTTTTACATTTGGGAAGTTTTGGAATTTACTCAAAACTTTTGAAAATTTATCTGTTATACATTGTTTTTTTCATAAATGGATCCTCAGTTTTTTTAATTAAGTTCATTTATTGGAACATTTTAGATATACAATATAGTTACATTCATCATTGGGATCTTGTAACTTTACATGATGCATTTTAGTTCTTATTTTTTCCCCATTCCCCAGCCCTCTGGATCCTCAGTTTTAATGGCAATTCTTCACTAAACCTCCTGACATAGACATTACTATGACTGGGTTTCAATGTTGTGAATTTCATTTTGTGTCTGTATAGATGCTTCCTTATGTTTATGTCAAACTAAGCAGAGAATCCATTTGGATCTACTGGAATCCTTCATTTGAATTTGGGGAATTAAGAAAATGTTATTTACTTGAATGAAATGTGAATCTACTCTGAATGTATCTGAGCTTTATGTTCAAGTGTTCTTTTAAAATTCAGGTTCAACAAAAAAATTCTTTACCTGACTACTTTTATGTGGTCCGCCTAGTGTACTGTTATTCTCCCAGATCTACCTATTATACTATTATAATATATAATATAATTTTTTTCATTGAATTTCTCCAGGCAGGATCATAATGATCATCACAGGCAATAATTCATTAAACCTATATTCTGGAGAAAATGGTAATCTAAGTCTTTAATTGTCTATTAAATGTACTTGTTGGGTGACTGATATATGAAATAAAATGTTAAAAATAAAATCTATGCCACAAACCATTAAGCATAGAACCTTGAGCCTACCACATACAGTGGTTCTGTACCAAGCAGTTTAATGCCAGAGTTTGAATACAAATGTATATGACTCCCAGTGCTAATTTCATTTTACTCGATCATGTACAACTCACCCAGCAAATATACACTGTGTATACAAAATGATAAGTGACAATATTTACAATGCAAGGTAAATTGAGAGCATTATTTTGTACATTATATCATTTTATCAGAATTAGAAAAGATTGTGAAAGCCATGCCTATATAATGGTTGGTGTATTAGGATTTACAAAACTAAACTTTTTCTATCGATTTACCATATATGAAGGTTTTTAAATAAAGATAGAGATAAATAGAAGAAAACTGTAAATAAAATAAAGGCTATATTTCATCTCAATGATAAAATTGGTATTGTGTATTCTTTCCTGTTATATTCTTTCCATATAGTATCCATATGTACTAGGTCATAAACAAATATATTTGGATAAGATTATCTGCTTTGATCAGTAGTAGGTGTTAAAATATATGTGAAGACCTATAATCATCAAGGTAAAAGAATGTACAATTCAATAAATCACACTGAAATGCCTGCTTTGCAGTTTATAAAAAAAAGAATAACCTGTTGACTTCACACCTTACATCAAAACAAATTCAAGTACTTTGAATATTTACTTATTCATAATAATGAAGAAAATACAATGAATTTTTAATAAATCTGCATGAGATAGTAGGAAACAAATATTCTGAGTTCAGATATAATTAAAAATCATACCTAGTAAAGATAGATTCAACTACATTGCAATGGAAAATATGCATTTTAACAAGGAATAAATGTGAATAAATTTTAAATTTAAGTGAATAAAGTGAATACATTTTAAAAGTGAATGTTTTAAATTATTTACTCTAAATATGAGTAAATAATTACAAAATAATCTTATGAATTTGTAAACACCACCAAATCTCTACGTAGTAAAAATACCAGTGATGTCATTGTAACTAACAAATAACTTTTTTTTTTTTTTTGGTAGCAGGGATAGAACTGGGGACCTTGTGCTTGCAAGGCAGGCGGTGACACCACTGAGATAAATCCCTGGCCTACTAATTTATTTTTTAACAAATAAATATAAATTAAGTCACCGAAACATGCACTTTCCCATTTAATTTGAGGAAAATTAATAAATACATTATGTTGACAAAATAAAAAGTATTTTCTTACTTTGCTGGAAAATATGCAAATTGAATAATCAATTTAAAAAGTGGTATAGCAATATTTGCTGAATTTCTTAGGTAATTTCACTTATTGAATTGCCACATAAGGAAATTTCTTTGTGTTTACAACTAGGCCAGTGTTCAAATAAATTATGTTTATTTAGTATTATTTGCAATAGTAAAAATTTCCAATGACTTTAATATCTAACAATTAGGAGCATATATAAACTGTCAAATATTCATCAATACTATCTAGCCCTTAAAATGTTTGAAGACAAGTAATATCATTTATATTTTCATCTAATTTTTTTACTTTCATCTAATTTTCTTTATAATCTGAGGAAATCTACTTCAATTAGAAATAACCTTTGTCTACTTTGAGCTATGGGTTTTGTAAGAAAATAGATTTTATATTTTACTCAAAATTGACAGACATTTAAAGTGACATTTAATAAAGCAAGTTTTTTATTTCAATGTATTGATTTCCCACTAGTTTTTAAATGTCCATTGGTATAAATTATTTAATTTAACATACTCTAACATCTCCTGCACTTTACTGCACAATATAAGTATAGGAACTCAGTTTTTACTGCCCACTGTACTACCCAATGTATTCCCTGTCAATATTTCAAGTACTTAAGGGAGTGATCCCATTTCTACATGTACTCACGACTAACCCTACTTCTGTTGGGACTACTGCTTCTTTGCTGGAACTATTTTTACTTCTAGTTCTTGATAGATTGTGTGTCATTCTGTGGCATGTGCTTTTGGTTGATTAATTCTAGCCATCTCCATTGAATTCATGCTTTAGTATTACTTTAAAGCTGCTTCTCTTCCCTCCTCCCTTCCCCTTCCCTCCCTCCCCTCCTCTCTCCTCTCCTCTTGTCTTTTCCTTTCCCTTCCCCTCCCCTTCCCTCCTCTTCCTTTCCAGTTCCATCACTTCCTTCCTTTTCCTTCCCCTTCCCCTACCCTTTCCACTTCCTTTTCCTTCTTTCCTTTTCTTATTTTTTCTTTCCTGGCTTCCCTTTTAATCCATTCAATATTGATCCTTTTTCCATACTCTGTTGAAGAGCATAGGTCTGGTCTTTTATGGGAGCCCCAAATATTCTGTATTAGCTCCTTTCTGTTCTCCAGGATGTACACATGCATTAGTAGGCTCTTGGTGCTTTGCCAAACAGTTCACCAAACAACTGTATCTTATCAAACAACTGTAACTTCAAGAACATGTACAGGAGCACTTTTATTAATGCCCCAGATACATCCTTGTGTGTCTCGTGTCCCTGCTTCTGTCTCTCACTGACTTTAATACCAAAGTACTCATGGTAGCAAAACAGAGCCAGAACCATGTCAGATAGAATGCAACAATAAAAAGAAGAACTTTTTTTGTCTCTTGTGTCAGATCTTCCTAGAGGGCCCAAATGAGTGCTGCTTATGATCTAAGATTTTACAAAAATATCCTTTCTATTTATTTCTCATCATCATTTTTGTCTCTAAGATTTAGATTCAAGTGATAGCCACCCACTATATTCATAATCATGAGTCTCTTCTGATGACTAAAATATTTTTACCATATTACAATTCTCTAGCTTTATGCTTTCCACATCTTCCTAAGAATACAGCTGTCCACTTCCTGTTCTTACCACTACCAAGAAACTTTCTTGAACAAAATCTAAATACTAACTCTCTTTCCTACTCTTCCAACATAATCCAGTTGCAGCAACTTCTCTTGTGATTATCATACAGTTTCTAAGCTTATTGTTTACTTTTTATATTTTTCAGGGATTTAAGATTTAGACAAATGGCTATGAGAAAATGCATTATAAATGCATGTATTCACATGTCCTTGTAGTACCTATCATTTTAGGATTCCAACAAATCCTCCACTTCCATTGAGAGAGGCATATTCAAAGTATTTGTTAACAAACCCACAATTTTAAAATTCAATCCAATCACTAGTCTTTTATAAATACAGATAATAAGTAATCTGACTCACCTCATTGTTGCTTGTATTTTAACAGAAATAGACGATGTTAATGGAAGTGTCTAAGTGGTATGTAAATAACATTTTCTTTTTTCCAACACAGTCATATTATTCCCTGAAATGTATCACCATATAATTTTAAACTTTGTGAACTTTGATCTTTCACAAAATATTCTATTGAACAAGAAATATATACTGAATACTTTATGAAAAACAGATTTCAATAATTATTACAGCATAATAAATAAAAGTTCAAATTTATAATAGTTCTTAGTATTTTTCCTTGAATAATTTTTTTGCTTCACTTAGATTTTTCATTAGGGTCCCTTTCATAAGAATAATAACAAACTTGATAATAATTAACACAAATAGCAGTTATTAAACATTATTCTGAAAAGTCTTATGAATCAAATTAGTACTGAGGTGCTGCTGAACTTCTGAACATAGATCTAAAATAAATCAAATATCAATTTCCCCTCCCCTTGGAAAGAGGTATATTGATTTTCCTTTCACAAAATGTGACTTAGCTATCTAAAACAAGACTTTCACATGAACTGTTTCATCCCTAACAACTGTAAAAGCAAGGTCATAGATTTCTACCTTATCTTCATATTTATTTATATGTGGAGTTTATATTTGTGTATATAGATGTCTATGATGAATAATATATTTACTTCATGCATATATGAAAAAGGTGTTATAGGTAGTTCAAAGCTACTCCCATAATGTTAGATGCACATATATAATATTTATCTATATAGGGAAAATATTTTTATAAATGCAGTATATATACACATATATATATAGAGAGAGACAGAGTGGGAGAGAATTCATGTGTCTATATAAACACATACTCTTCTAAATAAACATAAATAAATAATAAAGTTATATTTAATGTTTAAATATTCTTAAATTTTTGCCTGTTGATCTCTTCAGTAATTATTCCCTAGTTTCCTACCTGCATTCCTTAAAATGGTAAGTAAATTTCTGTTGCTATGGTTTAGAATTTAGAACAGAAGCCTGACAATTACATGATTCAAAGTAGATGACAGTTTGCCTTTTTGGAGGTAGTATTTATAGACTAAAATAATAATTATCTGTAAGATTGTCAAGGGGTTACAAAGTTATTATAATTATTAAACATTTTTATTCATCATGATAATTTGGAATGCGGCTCTGAATGGTTAGTCTCTACTGTTATAGCAGAAGTTTATACATTTGTAATATAAAAAGTGAGGTGGGAAAGACAAAGTCTAAATAACCCAGGCAGTGGACCTCAAAATAAAATACTTCCATACTGTTCAGGCCATGAGCCACGTTTGCCATAATTCTGTTTCTTGGACATTTTGATGAGAATAATTTTTATGATGGCAAAATTAAAATGGTATCACAGATGTATTCCTTCTTTTTTTGGGGGGGACTGAGGACCTAACTTGGGACCTTGTGCTTGCGAGGCAGGCAGGAGAACCACTGAGCTAAATCCCTGGCCCCCACAGATGTATTCTTAGTGACCTATTTTTGCCTATCAAGCAGGAATTTAACTTAACATTTTATTCTATATATTTGGTAGTGTAGAACTCTACAAACTTTCAACTTGCTATGCAAAGAGTCATTCAGTCAACTTAATTTTAAATTTTAAATCCAATTAGAACATTCTTGGATTTTATGCGTGTTTTGCAAATCACAGCAGTATTCTTTATGATTGTATAAAATTACTCTAACATCTTCCATTCAATTTTTGTTTGTTGTTTTCTTTTGTGTGTGTGTATTTTTAACTTATTTTTTTGAGAGATGATCTTGCTTCACAGTCCAGGCTGCCCTTGAATTTCTTATGTAGTGGAAGCTTGCCTGAAACTCACAATTCTCCTCAGCTTCTTGAGTGCTTGGTTTACAGGCATGTGTTACCATGCCTAATTCTATGAAATCCCATATTGCCAAAATAAAACATTTTTATATAAAAAAATAAATCAAGAGGATAGAATATACTCTCTTGATATATAGCCCAGTCATACATTCTACGATATATCTTAGGAGATATTCTATCCTCATGATTACTTTTTTCTTACAAATACCTATTTTCTAGTTTTGTTTCTTAATTATATTTATTTTATTTTTGTAATAAATGTAATAAAAACCATATTCAAGTGTTCCTGTTTGGAGGATGATGTATGGGAAGACTGTAAGTCAGAGTGTTTCAGTTAAAAAAATATTTGTTCAGGAGTCAACAAGCTCTTTATAAAATCCTGGCTTCCTCATTACCATGTGTTACCTCATGCAATTCATTTAGCCTCTTTGACCCTAACTTTTTCTACTTATAAAACCCAACACTTTTATTATTGAATTTCTGTGACACAAAGTAAATAGAATATTAATAGTACTTACGCTAGTACTTGGCACTTTGCATAGGCGCTCAATAAAGAGCAACTATTATTACTATTTTTTTTAAGAGTAGGAAAAATTTATTGAGAGAAAGATAGTTTCTGTCTAAGAGAGACAGAAGGGACTGCAAAGTGGGTTTCCCATATTATCACGATTTCTAACCAAAGACAAACATAGCTGCCCAGCTACCTGGCCTCAAGGGTGTAAAAAGATTGTATTATGGTCTTTCTTTTCCACTTCTACTTTCCAGAAAATATCCTGTTACAGACAGTTCAAGAGCTAGGCACACAGTGTTAGATGCATATTCTATATATCTGGAAATATATTTCCCAGGAGTGTTTCTATCTCTAACACTTAAGAGCTGTGGGTTTCTTTTCACTTGTCAGATGAATAGGCCTACGGAGGTTAACGAGGCTTACGAAAAGCTCTCTTGCCTTTGGAGAAATTTTGCCTTAACTTTTAAATCTTAAGATAGGTGTGGGTTAGGAAAAAAAGGAAGTACAGTGTTTAAGTATCCCTTTAATCTACAGAAAAAAGTGTCCCATTATTTTATTTCAAAAGAAGATCATACTGGGCTTTGTTGGTAATGTGTAATGGTAATAAGCCTGGGTACGTTTGGTTTTGGGGTTCTGAAAAAAAGTGACAATAGTAGATAAAACTATTTTTACATCATTTTTCAAAATCCATAGTCAATATTTAATAGGGTCCAGTGATACAACATTTGGTTATTTTTTGGTTCACTTGTTTGTTTTACCCTCTGTTTCTAAATTCGGCTGTCTGATTCTCAAACAGCATGGTTGATAAGTGGTTGGTATCAATACACGTGGAGTTACTTAGGGCATTTGCTTCTCTAATTCTGGGTTTGTCTCAATAACTGAATTTGGCTTCCGTAGCTTTGATCTTTGATACATACCCTAGGGTATAACTCTCATTTATTCATTTAGTCCTACAAACAAACAAAAGCTACAATATGATTAAAAGTTTGACCTTTTGGGTAACTATTGCCAGATCCTAAGCTCTAGCCCCCTTGGCAAGTGGCGCAGATGGATATAAAGTGTGCCTCCTCAATGAGAGGCCTAAATCCTATTGCACTTTAATGCCCACCATGTTGTAAAAATATCACATTCATCCAGAAGATTAAAACCAAAAATGTAAGCTTATTATCACAAGCACACACATCTTAATGTAAATGAAGATAGGAAAGATTAGCAGCAGCCTGGAAACTCCTTTCCTGTCCTTTCTTATCATTTTCTCATCTGCTCTTCCAAAGTTAACCAGAACCTTGGCATATATGATCATCACTTCTTTAATATTTTTATTGTTTTGTTACATAAACATGCAATATTAAACATTAGAATTAAATTCCCCAGTTTCAAACTTTCTTTTTGAAATCATGTAGTGTGTAAGATATTTTTATTTATATTCTTTCATCTTTATGTGGCATTTATCCTTGTGTGTAGTATATTCACCACTTATTATACATTATGTGAATGTTTCACAATTCAAGTGCTCATTCTAGTTTGTTGGATGTTTAAATTGCTTCCTGGTATTTACAATTATGAACAACATTACTTTGGAATTATACCTACCTCTTTATTGTGTATGTGGATATATTCCCAGGTGTAGTTCTTTGGATCACAGAGAAAAATATGTTCATCTTCAGGAGACAATGTCTAAAACTTTCCAAATGAGTCTTGTAAATTTCAGTTAAATCAGCAAATGAGATTTTTTCCCATTACTCTATATCTTCAGCTGTTGGAATTTACTTAAACATTTTTGTTTTGCCCATTGTGGCAACCTCACTTGGGTTTTAATTGGCATTTACCTGGTGGTTAATAATATTGAATATGTTTTTATATATTTTTGACCATTTGTGTATCTTATATTATAAAACATTTATTTAACTATTTTATCCATACTATTGGACTCCTTGCTTGATCTTCATGGAATCTTTAATATAATTGGATTTGAGCCATTCCTTTTTACACACATATCCCCTTCTGCTATGTGGCTTATATTTTTACTCTTTTAGGAATAGATTTTAATAAATACAAAGTTGTATACACACATATATACTCTCACACACATATTTTATGATATAGAAAATATTATAAATGTTTACATACTCAGTAGTTTAGTTTTACACTCACTGTTCTTTAACATTTTGTTATATAAATTAAACTTGAGTAAATATAAATGCAAGTTTACTCTATTGCATATGTAGTCATGAGAGCAAAGTTATGTCTGCCTAGAATAAAATATGTTTATTCTAATTTCTAATTGAGAAATAATAATTGAATATGGGGCATGATGTCTTATGAAATCATTTTACTATTTTTCTGTTTCTTAGTATAAGTTGTAAATGATTTCTTTGTCATGTTCAAGTACAGAATGAAAGTAATTTTAATATAGCATGATAACTCAAATTTATTTAAGAAGAGGGGGGAAGGCAAGGAAGGAAACAAAAAGAATTAAGATGTGTTGGGTATTTGTATAAACATGTGAGTGTAATCATTATGTAGTACAAATGTATTAATAAAATGAAAAACTAAAATTGAAAAATTATAATGAACATAATTGAAAAATTATGTGATGTACCATCTTCAGGCACATGTTTCCCTGTGGTTTTACTCACTGCATTTCCAAGATTACTCATAATGTTGTTGTAGCTGGAGTTCATATACTTCCAGTGGAATAAAATGTACCACTGTATGATTATTTTAAAAATCCTATTATTTATTCAAACTCCTAAATTAGTGAAATTTAAGACATGTATCCTTAGATTGTATGATATGTGGTTTAAAAATACAAATCATTGGTATTGCCAATAATAAATATGTGCAAATAAAAATATTCTCTCTATTTTGACAAAGACAAATTAACCACAGATAGAAAGAAACTAGGAAACTAACTATTGGTCAGCTTTCCTGTGTTCAGACAAAAAAATAAAAAACAAATAAACAAACAAAAACCCAGACCCCTGCAAGTTAAATGAAGAGATGTTTGTTGTGGCTCACAGTTTCAGAGGTGTGAGGCCATGGTCGGTTGGCTCCAAGGCAGGAAGGAGCATCATGGTGGAAGGACCTGGTGAAGCAAAGCCCCTGACTTCATGATGGCTGAAAAGTAGAGCATAGGGGAAAAGAAAAAGCAGCAGACTCAGCCTCAAAAAGTAGACTCACAGACACTCATCAAATTGCCTCAGTTGGACTCAAAACCTTTTTCTCCTCTACCTCCTGAGCTCCTCTCCTCTCACAGAACATTATATTAGATGAGTTAGCAATTTTCCATGTATTCTGTAAATTTGAATAACTACCATCGTGGTCTACAATAGGATTGTTCAATAGAACATTCTATTGAATTTGGTGATGCAGTGTCCTAATTAAACAATGAGCTGTTTAATTCAATAGCCATTGACCACATATGGCTGTGGAGTTCTTGAAATGTGCCTGGTCAAGTGAGGATTTGAATTTGATTTTGAATTTAATTTAATTAACTCAAATTTATCAATACGTACAAGGCGGGTCAAGAATATTATTCATCTAGAAAAACTTCTGGACAATTCTAGCTATGCAAAACATGTTGATAAAATATAATTTTTCAATCACTATAACAATTTCTTAAAATTACAAATTCTGTACATCATTTTGAAATTTATATTGATGTTTCTGAAGACATCCTTGTCTTTAGATTCACTTATGTCCATTATGTTTTCATGTAATTTTTTAAATGAAGAGTTATATAATAATGTTTGTGATCTTTATGTTCTTATTAATTAACTTCTATAAAAGAATTACTAAAAAGAATTCTCCAAAAATTTCTTCACTGAAGATTTGGTGAAAATATTTCAGGTCACCCTTTTTGTGATGTACTTAGCAAGTATCTATGCTTAATTTTTTAAAATGCTTAATTTAGAAATTAACTCACTATATTTAAAGAAGTATTTATCCCTTGCAAAAAAATTCCCTAATTTGTACAGTATCTTGGACGTCTTGCTGCCTTTATTCACCCTCTCACTTTTAAAACTAGGACTTTTGTATTTAATGACATTCTCATAGCAGTTGGCAATTTGAGTTATAGAGAATCATTTCTTCATTTTAACATTTGATCATTTGGTACAAATAACAAGCAAAAGATTATGTTTTAATATTTCCACTATATTTTTATTAAAAATTCTACTTTATTTTTCTCTGATTGTCTACATGCTACTCTCCTTTGCAAAGCTGCTAATCATTGGTATTTTAAATTTTATTTGCTTATCTTAATATTGTGTTGTGATTAATATTTATTAACACTTAGTTTTCTGTACTCATTTTGGTCCTTTTTTCAAAGTCAATTCAATGTCTTTCCTTGCTTTGAGGTCTAAATAAATTCATTTAAGGAGGCGGTCCCTCACTCTTAAAGCATTACCTCAACATTTTATCAGACTAAGGCACAGTATGGATTCTTGTATTTCTTAGTACTTTACCTACAGTTTTACAAATGCCATTAAACTATTCAAACATTTCCTTTATACAAAAATTATATTTCTACTGTTGGTGTCAATGAGTATATTCAAAAATTATTTAATCAACAACTGTTGGAACGTTTGAAGTATTCTTGGAGATGGTTAATCTAAATCTTCATAAGGTCGAGAAAATAATTGTTAAAATGAATTTTGAGAAAGAGAGAATATAATCTGTTCAATTACCAAGTAGGTAAAAGTGCTGTATAAAAACAAGTTTGAGAGAAATATGGGATGAAGAGATTTGCTAACAAATCCTCACAGTATCACAGATGAGGAAGGTCAAGAAATAAAAGCTTTTTGAAAGTATTTTTTATATTTTTGTATTATTTTGTTTTGCTATTACACTTTTTTTGCTTCTGACACTCCCCATATTCAGAAAGTTAGGAGGTTATCCATTCATTAGTGAACTTTGTTATCATATCTCAGTACTTTGGTGATATATTCCTAAGTGTTTGTCAAACTAACAAACCAAATACATTAACCTTAATTTTAAAATTAACTCTTTCATTTATAAATTTTACATTTATAAATCATCTAGATAAGATGATTGGAATATGGGAAATCATAATCATAACTAGTTTAGAGTGCACTAAACCAAAATTTAAAGTATACACGTTTTAAATCACTCAGTAAATTCAAGGATCTAGCAATGTATAGTATCTCTCTTCTGTCCAGTAGATTGGGACAAAACTAAGAATGTGAATTTGGAAGATTTTATTTTGTGTTGAGTTGCATTTATACTTTGTGTACACTACTTATTGAAATGTCAATAAGAATTTATACTTGTGATCTGGTTTATAGCTTAATTTTATTCATAAGTATTGAACACATTGTTAGCAACAAAAATAGTCCTACTAGTCTTGTCACTTTTAAAGTAGTTTTGCCTTTTTCACATTTTCTTTAATACTGGGATGGCAGAGATGAGCTTGCATTTCCCCCCCTCACTTTGCTTTATTTATTTCTCCTGATTCTCTTTTGAATACATTTTTAAGGCCTAAGGAAACTGCTAACTTGGAAATAAAATCACTAAACATCATCATGTGAGACAAACAAAAAAACAGCACAACAAATAACTTGCTCTCGCATGAAATCTTTCAAAACCTATTCACATTACCCTTCTTTATGGCAGAGGAGTACTCAATTGTATACAAATACTACATTTTCTTTATCCATTCATCTGTTGATAGACATACAGGCTGTTTCCAAGATTTAGCTATTATGAATTGTGCTGCTATAAACTTGAGTCTTGGCAGGGAAATGCATACACCTTGAGAACATAATGTTAAGTGAAGTAACTCAGACACACAAGCTAAAATGTTGCACAGTTTCTCTTATATGGGAAAGTTCAATATATATATAAAGTATGAAATAAAAGACAGAGATGGCAATAGGAAAAAAAGAGAGAAAAAATAGTTTATCCAGCACAGACAATGTATCTAAAAGTATACCTCATTTAATACAATTGTTTTACATGTTTTATGTGTTCTTTGGCCTGTTAGTCTGGTTTTTAATCTGCATATGTGATAATTAACTCTACAGGGTCTTTTAAGATAAATGAAAAAATGAATTATAAATAAATGAATAAATAAATTAATCTGATGCTTGAACAATAAAATGAAGGTGGAGGGAAGGTGAACAAAAAGGATTGAAATGTGTTATACACATGTACTAATTCCCCACAGTGAATGTAATCATTGTGTAATGAAAACATACTTAAAATAAAGCTAAACAGTGCCAGGGGGGGAAAAAAAACAATTCTCGTGGAAATCGCTAGTTTTTCTTCTTAATAATCAGAACATGGAATGGGTACATTATTTAAAAATTAAGAGCATTCTAAAAATAGTATATTGGGACTTCTCTTTTTAAGTAAGATTTCAGAGAAATTAGGCAAAGAGAACTCCTCAGAATTTCACATCAACATTCCTTTTGTTGTTAAATGCAACAATGAGTGATAGTGTTGGCAGGTGATTGCCTAACATTAAAGGTTTTACATCAACCTCTGACAGGATATTTTGGCTTCCATACTAAGACATCAGCTAACAGTGATTGAAAGGGACAGTCTACCTCTACCTCCTCCACTTTGGTGTGTTGCAACAAAAGAAAGTTGATTTAAGTGACAAAGACTCAAATACCGTTGTTATGTTCATGTGATATTTAATGGATTCTAAATCTGTGCAGAGAATCATGCACAGTGTCTAATTCTAAACACTGTGCTAACCTAAAAATATGACTCCTCTGTCAGCACAATACAGACCTCCTATGGAAGATTTTAAAAGAACCATGCACAGAGCTGCAAATATTTCATTTTAACTTCTATGCCGTCCCTTGCTGTGATGTTTTCCTTATTCCTTATGTGCAGGTCAGTCTGCATATTTCCCACAGAATTCCCGCAGAGGACCTTTGACACATACACAAAGCTATAAAAACATTTGCTTGAGCCAGGCCACAAAATATGAAGAAACATTCCAGAACTTTACCCAATAAAATCCTATGAAAATAATTGCAAAGGGAAAGCTGATTACCTTACTGAGAAGTTGCCTTTATTCAGTTTATTATAAGTTTTAAAATGATGCTTCAACAAATATTGGTGGAAGCTCCAATAAGTAAATTACAAGGAAAACACACATATTGAAACATACTTTCTTTGTCTGCTTTGGTTGCCTACAGATGGTAAAGGCAGAAAGACTACTATGTTTTTTGTCTTGGGTCATGTTTATATGGAGAATAGTAACGTATCCACATACAGTCAAGAGTAATCATAAAATGTACACTTGAAGAGGGTGAACTTTAAACAAAATTACTGAGAACTATTTTTAGTAAATGCTTATTACTTAGCTGTTTGTTCATAATACTGAAACAAGCACATTTTTATTTTATGAAAAAATAAAACAAAATTTCATAACAAATTAATAATACAACAACACTAGTTAATACACTGTGAATCATTCCATCTTCAAAGGAGTTACTCAGAAACAAAAAAGATTCTCTCTTACAAAGAAGAAACAGATACAGGAAAATTCTTAAGTGAGGATATCAATTAATTAATTTTGTCTGAATAAGCCAACCACAAATGTAATCTATAAATGCACAAGAAAATATAAGATATATTACGATTGAAAAGCACACAAGATTTTTTTCCGAATCTTGATTTCTGAACTAAAAGTAATATACTTGGATTACAGCTCCTTGTGTTAATCTTGAATTTAATCTCTTTAATGAAGAAAGTACTATAGACCATGTTAATCATCTATTTCATCGATTTTTATGCTCAATAAAAATAACATTTTAAAAATTATCCAAGTTTTTTAAAACAGCAAACATAATACAGTTATCACATAGTCAAAACTTGTTTCTCCTATATTTTAAAATTATACATTACTATGGGGCATTTTTTACAATTAACTTAGCAGTTTTGATACAATATTATTAATTAAAATCTATATTCAGAGATAAACACCATTTTTAAAAGGGACAAATTGGAGGCCATATGAGGAATGAAGAGAGCTTCAAAATTTAGACCACAACTTTGATTAATGATATCACTAATAGATTTTGTGTCCTTATTCAATTCCTGGCCTCAAGTTCCCCATCTGTAAAATTAAAAAGTGTAATACTATGCCTTCCAATCTGTTTCCTAGTTCTAAATTATCTGATTTTATTTCTTACAAAAATTTTTATTTCTTCTAAAAGAGACATTTAAGTAACTATGATAAGTGAAGATTTTCTTGTTTTTCAAAAATAAGAACATTAGAAAAGAACTTGATTTTTGGATTATTTCTTTAATCAAATTATCTCATTTTACAAGTATTTATTGAAGGCTTCAATTACTTTGAAGCCACCATCAAAATTATTAATAAAACAGGCAAAACTTTTGGCCCTCAGACAGCTTATATTGTACTGGAATATTTCAGATATCTACACATTAGTTTTAAATAAAAGGATATCTGTACTATAGCATATATTTGAACGTTGAAGGATACAAATTAAGGAAAAAGATAACCCAAGGAAAAAGGAAAGACATGAAACACTTCCCAAAGCTTATCTGTAGCACAAACATCTACACAGACATGCAGACTCATATCCAACTGCTATACAAATAAAAACTTAAATATTGCTTAATCTCATTAAAATATCAATTTCATAACACCGAGGGCTTCATTAATTCACTAATTCATGTCCAAGTACTGGTCCACAGTAGGCATCTCAAACTTAGTGTGTGCACAAAATATTCATTATTTTCCTCACAAGGTGAATTTCTTCAATTTTAAATTTTTGGTCTCTACAATCTCTCACAGAAGCACACATATTAATCAATTTCATTTTAATAATAGGTGCTTTAACAATTTTATGAAACAACAGTAGGAAATTTTTAGGATTCTTTTCACCCAAAATTAGTTTGTTTAAAAAAATAACAATTTCCTTTTTAAAAATTAGTTATATAAGGCTTCTTTCAATGCTTATTTTTGTCTTTTTTTTGTTTTTTAGCCTTGGTACCTGGCGATAGGTCTCAATAGCTTAATTACTTGTTTTGAGATGTAATAAACCAAATAGGTCAGTTAGAGGCAAAGAAAAGAAGAATGTGATGGTCTGAGCAATTAGTTTCTGGCAACCAGAACACTTTAAAATAAGTCTGGTAAGAGAATCACTGTTTTTCCTCTGAAAAGACAGTTTCTATAGTTTTCCAAACTTAGATGGAGCTAACAAAATTCCTAGTTCTAAAGACGGGTGGAAAGAGGCACATTCATTAAAACATTTTTTTACCCCAGCACTGGAGGAAATTGTCATAATCCATTCAGAATCTCTGAAAAACAACAGAATAGAAAAACAATACTTTCCCAAAAAAAGGGATGGGGGTGGGGGAGGGAGAGAGGGGAGAGAGAAGGAGGGAGGAAGATGCTTTTGTTTGATAACAAATTTGTCTGAGAATGAAGCTAACATACAGAAATAAAGATACAAAATAAAGAACGAGGGGATATGAATGATATCACTTACTACTGGATTAAGAAAGAATGGTAACTATTTTTCAGCTTCAATAACCGTTAAATTCTTTTCTTTTCAACGAAATCATTTGAATTGGGTTTTCTGCAACTCTCAGCATTACCATTTCAAATAATCTCACATTAATTCTTGTCTTAGGGGCTACTTGTAATATTTTGTATGAGCATAAAAATGAATAAAACAGAACTTCACCTCATGGAAAAGTCTTGCTGAGGAGACTGAAATACAAACAGGTAATTAAAACCTGATGTAGACATGCAATGAAAGAAATATGCACATTTACAATCTTGAAATATTATAGGAAAGACATATCTTTAGCATAATAAGTTATTTGGAGAATATAAAGAAAAGACACCTTTCCAGGCTAAAGAAATTGCAGAAAGTCATTAGTGGGACCAGTGATGGAATATGCTTAGCTTCATTTCTGCAATTGTGTTAGCCAATTTCTCTGTAAAGTTTTCTATGACTACTTGGTTTGATTTCACGTTCTTCCACTTGTCTATTATGAACATTTTTTTCTGTTCTCCAGCACAATTTTTGTTTTATGGATCTGCTTTTCTCATACACATTAAACTATGTGAAGGTAAGAAAAGGCTGAGCTAAAGCTTAGAAATGAATACATATATACTGCTCCAAATGTGACCAGTACTCATGCTTTATGAATTTTAAGCATTTGAAGATTGATTGACATGGTGATAAACTAATCCAGGCCTAAAAATTTAAAAATCAGTGAAGAGAAATTGAATATTTTGTTTCACTTATTCAGTAATCATAATGCTGATATTATTAAGAATTATTTATAAGATACTAAAAATTTATGAAATGTTTTATATAATTTTTGTATAATAAAAAGTAATTATCATTACAATTGTATTAGGCCAAGGAAATATAATTATTTAGAGTAAAGTAGAAGGCCAGTATACTTTCAGTTTTTAAAACTGATAGAGTCACAACTTATTAAACATAGTCTCAGAGAAAGTAACATATTTAAGAACATTCTTTCCACCTTGCTTTATACACTTTTCCCCATAGTACTGACAGGGAAATTCACAAACATGAGCTCCTTAAAACTCTTAAAAATTAACATTGTATAATGTCTTCGGCATCTTTTAAGAAAATAAAATGTTGTGCGAGTAACACCTGACAAATGTACGGTATATCTATAAATATGGCTGACCCTTAGCAAAATATTTACTGGGTAACAGAAAAAATAAACTCCTCTAATTTTTCCAAATGTTTATAGCTCTGCTTGGGGAGACACACATCTATGGCCTTATTGTGGTGTGTGTGCCCATGCCATGCCTATGCCCTCAATGCGGGCATCATCCAATGCTCTCTGTAGGTAGGCTTAGATTTTCTATTAGCTATGAGATATTATCTCTTCATAAAACTATCCTCTTAAAATCCTGTGACTGTTGGTGCCCATGGGAAAAAACCTGAAATTATCAAATCAAATCAGAAGCATGGTGGTTTCTAAACTTTTATCTAGTTAACTGCATTATCCCTTTTAGATAATAGTCCTTTGGCCCTTAGAAAATAGAGAATCTTATGAACAAGTATTTTCAACATCAAGGCAAACCAGCAGGATAATGCACAGCACATATTTTAGACATATTTTTATGTCACTTAAATCATATTAGTGGTATGATTTACTTTGTTTCCACATGAAACCATGCCTTTCCATGAGGTCAAAATTAAGCAGTGGAAGTGAATGTGAAAAAAAAATGAACAATTCTGTCAAAATTAAGATTGAATTTTGGGAAATCAATTTATCTTTTTTACATAGTTGAATGCTTTTTATAAAATTAATATTAATGTTCTTATGTTTGCTAAAGAACAACTATGACTGGAAAAATTTATAAAAAGCAGTAATAATGACTTGGTCCCTTACAAAACATGTACTGTTATAGATAGATTCTAAAGTCTGTGTAACCAAGGTTGGGTTGTGGGAAAGAATGGCATCGGTAATATTAGGTGCCTAGACCTGATTGTCTAAAGTCCGAATTCAAATCTGGATTCTTAGAAAATATAATATTAAAAGTAAAACTTCCTAGACCATGACACAATATATTCTTTAAGCTGTGATTTTTTTCACCACTGTTTTATATCATCCTATTGAAATTCTAACAATTTTGAATTCAATGAAAGTTAAAAAAAAGTTGGTCAGCAATTCATAACATCACCATTTGAATACTTAAAGGTGCTTATTAAAACCTTTCTTGGGCTGGGGATTTAGCACAGTGGCACCACCTGCCTTGCAAGTGCAAGATCCTGAGTTCGATCCCTGGTACCCAAAACAAAATAAAACAAAAATATTTCTCACACTTTTTCTTTATATGCAAGTTGTATAAATATTATTGCTACTTTGAAATTCTAATTTTCTAATAATTTAATTTTTTCTATCTTTTGGGTTCTTTATGCATTCTCTACATTTCAGGTGTCCAAAGTCTGACACAGTGTTTTAGCGTTAAACTGATGAATGTAAAATATATTTGAAATATTTCTACAATTTTTAATTAGAATAGCTCTGCATTTCACAGGATATATCAGCAATATGTCTTCAAACTCTGAAATAATGCTACCTGAGCTGAATTATGTTCTATTCATGTCCCCTGTGATCTCTAGTTCTTTTATGGCATATTCATGTCTAATTAGTCATTCTCTGTCTTGGAGATATCATGTTTACCCTTACAGTAGTTCCTGTTTTATGCCTGACCTCAATATATTCATTATTTCCGACTACTCTTCCAACTTGTCAAGGGCAACTTGAATTATAATATTCTGCTCTAAAGGTCTAGCCAACCCCCACATTTATTCTTCTAGGTCACTGATAGATTATATAAACTGTACTCAATCCAGAAACTATGAAATAGTTCTTACTACAATGTAAAGTAGATGTTAATAGCACAGTGTTAATTGGAAGAATGTCTTTGTAGTATGTAGTTAGGTGAAGAATGCCAAGGTTATAAGTTCAGTTTGGCTTTCCTATACTCCATAATCACAGGCCCTATTTCTGACTTTTATTCATAATTTTACTGTTTAAAAAATAAATTGAATGTCAAAGAACATTATATATCATAATTTTATTTAATATATATATAGCTTATTATAGAAAGTTGATACACCCACCAGTTTTTTTTATACTGAATAAATATGAAGGCAAAGTGTAGACAGCCAACACTAGTAATTAAGGATAATTGCAGCCACCTAAACTAAGTAAGAGAACAGCAGTAAGAATCATGGGCTGAACAGTTAAAAGAGCCAATGTAATAAGTTATTCATGTCAGCAGACTTATGATTTCCATCATATGTAGAAAGCGATTTTTAGAGGGCTTTGTTAAATTTTGTCTTTAATTCCTTAAGAAGACAATACAAAAATTTTATGAACCAAGCATTTTTGAAAGCTATTATGTAAAACATGGAATTTCTCCCTTGCCATGACTCTGAATTAAAGTTTAGATGTATAAAATATAAATAAAAAGTTTAGAAATTTTTGTACAAGATTTTTTCATAGGTATCTTGAGTTATCATTTCCCTTGAAATATAAATACTCTTTGTAGAAGAATAAAATGTCTTCCAAATCAACACATCCTTGGGTCTTCCAATTACTGAATGGTGGTTGTTTTCAGTCCCCTTTAATGTTTCTTCCTTAGCTCCTTGACTTTGAAAAGTTGGAAGAGATCAGAGCTTAGCATTCGAGTCTCTTCTATATTTATCGCTCTTTATTTGCATAAATGTATCTAAACCCAGATTTATATTATTCATATATTATTATACATATATATGATGTAGATGAGTGGATGTATATATCAAGTTAAATTTTTTCCTTTAACTCATTCATAATCACAACTGTTACAAAACATTTTTCCTTACTTTAATACAATGTCCTCCCAGGCTAGGGATTTAGCTCAGTGGTTTCGCTACCTGCCTCACAAGCACAAGAACCCGAGTTCGATCCCCGCTACCAAAACAAACAAAAAAACAATGTTCTTCCTAAATTCTTCAAATCTCAAACATATTTCAGAACTTAGGACATTGATTCTTGCTTTTTTCTCGATCTGGGTGTCGGTTACTCCAGATAGAACATGCTTGCTTCCTCTTCTTTCTTAATACACACCCCCATGTCATTTGAAGAGTGAGATTTCCCTTGATCATGCAAATTTAAAATTTTGTGCTCTGCATTCTATAACTAGAACTCCCGATCTTCTTCACCTGTTTTATTTTCTCTTAAAGTTATTATTATTATTATTATTATTGCACCAGCAATAGAACTCGGGACCTTGCGCTTGCGAGGCAGGTGCCGGAACCATTGAATTTAACATTAATGTTTAAAATAACATATAATTTTGGGCTGGGAATGTAGCTCAGTGGAGCTGCAACTGCCTGGCAAGCACAAGGTCCTGAGTTCGATTCCCAGTACCAAGAAAAAAAATTCTCACTTATTTTTCCTCTTACTAAATGAAACTGTAAGTAACTTTTCTCAGTTTTATTTCCAGTTGCATTTCCAATGCTTAGAGTGCCATTAGGTATATAAAAAATCTCAATAAATATTGAGCACAAGTCAGTAATTATCACCATGAAAGAAAATATGAAGAATTCGAAGTTGTTAAAATCTATGTTACTGAATTGAACTGACTCATACTAAACACCCACGTTTACCATTTTCTAATCGTATAATTTAAACACATCATTTAATCACATTCACATTGTTTTCCTCATCTATAAATGAGGAAAAGATTGTTTCTCCTTGTATTAGAGTCCTATGTGTTTTGTGACACAATACTACAAACTAGGAGGCCTAAAACCACGGACATTCATTCTTTACCATGTCAGAAGTCTAAAGGCAATGTGTTGGGAGAGATGTGCATCTTCTTAAGTCACTGAGAGAGAATCTGTTCTGTATCTCTCTTCTGATTCTGGTAGTTGCCAGCAGTCCTTGAGTTTTGCTTTCTAGCTGCATCAGTCTGATCCTTGCCCACAAAATACTTGGGGTTTATCATCTGTGGCTCTGCTTCTTTTTTTTTTTTAAACCACACTCATTGGGTTTAGTTTCTGCCCATCCTAAAAATCCATATGATTTCATCATAATTATCTCTGCAAAGATCCTATTTTCACATTTAAGGTTATATTTAAACCAATATAATAAAAGTGGTGTTAGTGAGAAAATACTAATATAGGTAATTAATAGTACACATACTGTGGTATATACTCTACTATCATTTGCATAAACTAAGTCCTTTCAATGTCACAACTCAGTTGGTTAAGTATTACTTTCTCTTGATTACTGACTGAAACTGGAGACACAGCAAGATGAATAAATTACCCAAAGTTATATACTTAACAAATGATAGAGCCCCATATAGAGCCTAGAAATTTGGCACCAATGCTCTAACTTTGCTTTACTATAATACATTACATCTTGCTGGTCTAATTACCCTCATTTTCTGCATTTCCTTTTACACTATAAATGCCTAACAGTCAAGCATGCTCCTCTTCCTACCACTGTGAACCTGGATTCCATACCCTTCCTAGCATCAGATCAGTGATTTAGCTTGCTAAGTAATGACTAGTTATATGGTTAATTGGATATAGATTGATACACTCCATAATCATAAATAAATATTGAGCAATAGACCTTGATCTTTATTGCTTACTAAGTTATAAAAGCATAAGAGCAAAAACAGTGGTCCTTGTCTGTATATCATGTGAATATACTGCCAATTGATCAGCTCTGAAAACCACTTAAGGCATGTTAAAATCAATAATCTATTTAGTTACAGGTATGAAAACATTCATCATATATTGATTTCAGATTAATAACATCAATAAATGCAACATTCCCTTAAATTCTACCTCTTCTCCTGAGAAATTTTATATTCCTCCACTTTAGCATTAATTCCTATTTCATAGGAATAATTATGTCTATAATCATAGACAATATTGCACTTTTAAATTGCTCAAATATTTCCAGGTGACTTTCAAATAGAAAATTGCAGAATATGTTCTTTCTATGTTCTGTGAGCAAAACTATCATTCATTGTACCATGCTGTGCTTTCTCTTATTTCACATCTAAAAGAATAAATGCATGTATAATACATGCAGATTAAAGGCCTCAGAAATTATTAAAACATTAGGTCCAGATATGAGGTAAATTATTCATTCCAAAAATAGTAGTTTGGTAATTGACAATATCAGTATGACAAACGACAAATATTATGCATTTAAATATATCTATGATTCTATTCTACAATGATATCCAAAATTTCTCAAGGCTTAATAATAGTAGTGAATGCATAAGTATGATAAGTTTAAAACAAATCTATGATGATTTTTAGATGACTTGGTCAAAAAAGAATAAAACACAGGGAAGTTATATAAAATAAAGAGCTAGAAGTGGGCCCCTTCCATATGGAACCTGTGATATATGACAGAGAGGGTAAGAACTGAGTGAAAAAAGGATGGATTCTTCAGCAGGACTGAGAAAACCTGGTTTTCTTTTCTTTTTTAAAAGATCCAGTGGTAACAAAACAAAACAAAGCATTTTCGAGACCCTTTTCAAATTATCCTGAGGAAAAACCCCTTTATTACTTTTTATCCACACTAATTTCCCTTCAAGTGCTTGCTCAAACCTTCCTGTTCTAAACACTATTCTTTCTAGACAAGGGACTAACCAATTCTCCCATTATATTTTCTTTTGCTCCTGAGTGCCACTGTAAATCTGATTAAAAGTGGCCAATAATATTCATGCTGTAGCTTGAATACTTTGCTATTTCAAGATTCATCCACCAAATAAACACATCCATCACTCCTAAATTTATGCCACTTCCAAAATGCAAATAAGGTTTTGCCTTAATGTAACAATGATGACCTTTAGTCCACTTTCTAATAGGATCCTTATTTCCATCTGAGCCTTTGTCACATGGTCTTTACTGCCCACTTTTCTGTCAATGTTTTGTTCATTAACACGACCATTTAAATTATGTCATCCCTCCTCCATGTTCTAGCTCTTCCATAGTCTTCTCATCTTCTGAGCCCTCACTATGACCATTCATAATGCTCTGCTTATAGCCTATAGGTTTTTTTATACTTTCATCCTCTCAAACATTCTACACTCTCCCAGTAAGGTGTTTCCAAAGACAGTTTCATATTTTCAGGAATAGTTATAGTGCTAGTCCCACATTTCAGTTCCAAATTCTGTATTGGTCTGTTTTCTGGTACTGTAATGAAATACTTAACCCAGTCTAACAGTATAGAGAGGAAAGGTTTGTTTAGCTCTCAGTTCTGGAGCATTACGGATACAGCACCAGCATCAGTTCTGATGGTGGCCCTCGTGGCTGCACCATATTATTGCAGAAGTGTGTGTATGTGAAGAAAGGATCATACCAAAATATGAAGTCAGTTTGAGATTCCACTATCCCTCCCAAAAGCACATTACTAAGGAATTAAAGATTTCCTATTAGGTCCTACTAGGTTCTACTGGTTGCTCAGCTAATAGCTTTCAGCACTACCACACTAAAGACTAAGGTCTTAGCATATGATTTTTGGGGACAAACTGATTTTGAACTACAGCTAATCTTGAGTAAATTCATTTCTCCTTCCCTGTAAGAGAGATTATGTCAGTACATTTCTATGGTGAAATTAAATTGGTTTGACCTGAAGTCTTTTTTATCAGGTTTTGATATTACTCTAGATTTATTTTAAATTTATTTTGCCCAATCATTTCCTTTTCAAATCCCTTTCATTTCAGCCATTTCTTATTTGTATTTAAATGTATCTCTTTTAAATAGTATGCAGCAGGAGTTTTTGTTCTGCTCTGAGCACTGTAATTATGCTTTTTAAAATAGTTTAATTGATAAAATTTTATTTTATCATCAGAATAAATTTAAATATTTGCTAAGCACCCCCCAACACCATGATTCACTGCTTCCCTTTTCCTATCCTAATTTCTTAATGCAAATTTAAAGTTTAGGTTCAGGCCATTAAATTTTTCTTACAGTTTTTTAAATTACAAGAACAAGTAGCAGTTATATCATAATTTCTGATGATATCATCATTAGCTTTTAATTATATAATTAATATTTTATTCACAATTTTTGTAGCATTTATTTTCTTATCTAGACATGTATTTGATATTAAGCTTTTATTTGGTAGGAGTGCTTTCTTTGGCAGATTGGTCAAGTTATCATTTCTAAATCACTCTATGTATGATGCTTAAGAATTAGACTACCTGGCTTTACCCCCTGGAGTATCTTTTCTCAGTTGTCTAATGGCTCACTACCTCAGTGTCCTTTTCTATAAAATGAAGAATTTTCATGAAGCAATATTTGTGAATCACTTAACACAGGTAAGGTAAGCTAGAGTCAATTTATGATTGATATTATGAAATATTTAGAATCTTATAGTTTTCTGATCAGAAATTATTGCAATTAAGAAATTAAATGACAGTTTCCATCTACACAATGTAGCCTCATATGTGGAAAATTAAAGATTCTCTTTAGCCTGATTCATGGAGTAGATTGTGTTGCCCCAAACTTCCTATGTTGAAGCCTCAACCTCAGCATGGCAATTTTTGAAATGGGACATTTAAGGAAGTAATGTCAGAAAGTCGAGTTTCTGATGTCATTAGTATAAGAAGAGATATCTGAGAGTTTTCTGCAATGAAAACCTCTACCATATATGCATTAAAAATCATATGAATGCATCTCTAAGATGTCAGCTACCTATGTACCAAAGAAAAGTTCTCATGACAAAAGCTACCGAGCCCATGTCTCAATCTTAAACATACCAGCCATATGAACTGAGAGGAACAAATTTTATTTTTTAAGCCATCCAATCTATGGTAGACTGAGAAGACTAAAAGAAAGATCTGCCAATTAATAAAATCCCTTAGGAATTTTTAAATGTTTGTTATTTAGTGAACCATTTTAATATGACTTGTGAAACCATTCTAAACTTATTTTTTTATCAATCTGTGTCTTCCAATTTTTAACTACTATCATTTAAAATTAGGTAATTCATTAAAAATTCGGTAATTCTTTATCTGTTATATTTTATTTCATGCTTCCCTTTTGTAATTTTTCTCTATACTGTGAGATAATTCTCCTATTCTACATTGTTAAAAAATATTTTGACGATGCCATTCTAACTGACATCTCTTGCACTAAATCAAATAATAATCACATTCTTAAATCTCAAAATAATTTTGTTAGTTTCTTTGTTCTATTTTCCTAAATATATTTAAATTCTGTGTTGATATTTCATTTGCTTCTTTATAAAATTCCTTGCAATTTTTGTTTGGTTTCCATCACTAAGTTGCTGAATTTCATTCCTTAAATAGTATGAAACCTTTTTTTTTTTAACTCATGAGTATGAGTCCGGATTCTCTCAAGATACATTCACATTAAATTCCTGGAATCTCTGAAGTATTCAGGATTGGTGTATGGCTTCAGTTTATGTAGGATTTGCTTCCTCTGTGTTAGCCAGACTTAATGACTTAGAAACTCTCACCTTTTAATATTTTGAGAACATGTGAAAGGGAGGTTACTATTGAACAGGGAGGATCATGACTCCTCAAAACAAGAAAGTAGAGCAATTCAATAGAGCAGAGAAGCATTTATTCAGGGCAGTGCAAATGAATGGGAAGAACAGGTTTCCTAAAGACTGTATGATTTGCTTTGGAAGGAGCAATACTTAATGTGCTGATGGAGGTCTACTTGACTGAACTATTAAGGCTTCTAATAGAGTTGAGGGAGATTCTTTCCACTAAGTGTTCCATATGCTGCTTTGTCTATCATCTTACTCTCCATACTCAGTCTTCTTCTTTCTAAAATATTAGTAACCAGCTGCACTGAGATGTCTCAGAGATAAGGGAACTTCAGATATAGAGTATACATGTTTTACCAATGTAGTTGTGTCTTTAAGGAATTGAAAAAATTAGTCCTTTAAAAGATATGTTAATTGATATCTTACAAGAGAAGATCAAGGGATGTTCATAAAGTCCACATGAGTTTTTGGGTGATTAGTATAAATCCTTCAGGTAAGTGGAAAAGATAAAAAAACAAGACAGCCTGGTAAAGTAAGGATCCAGTTTATAGCTTGGTCAATGGTAATTGAAAATGTGTATATGATTAAACACATTTGTGTATGTGAACATAAGTATGTGTGTGACTTTGAATACAGGTGGTATGTTTGAAAGATAAGTCTAATATTTCTAGTATTTTTCTTACTTTTAGGAACTATCAACTTTTTATCATTGGTAGGTGCATGTTAATAAAAATGAGCAAAATATGAACTTCAATTTTGAAACTTTAGCATATCAATGACTTGCAGCCATTTTATCATACATATACAATTCTAAGTCTAATCGACTGGATTATTCAATCAGAACTCTCTTTATTCTGATTCATCCTCTGTGACTTATCTGTATGTTAAAACACAAGTATAATTCCATGTATAGTTCCATGAATACAATTTAGACATGTTTTGTAGGCTCAGGCCTTTCTCTCAAGAATACTGTATGTCTCTTTCCTTTTGCAGGACAACACTGTCTGCCACTACACACTCACATGTATGTTTTGGAACTTCAGGGAAGTGTCCCTGAAGGTAACACTAAATCAGTGTGTAGGCAGACTATAGATAAATGCTTTTCTCTTTTGTAATTCAGGTGAACAAGTTAGGAGAACATTCCATACAGCTCTTCAGAAGATCCTGGCAAGACTGATTCACATTTTTTCTAGTAGGGAACAAAAGTCAATGCCATTCCTAAGCATTACCTCTTCCTCTTTACATATTTATTGTCTTCAGTTCCTCACAGTTGTTTACTGAGCTCAGATCCCCAAATAAATATCTTCCTCAAGAATTTGTTTTATTCTGTTTTAGGAAGAGTGTGTGTCTCAGGTCAAGGCATAAAGAACAAAAAACAATGTGCTCATATTTCTATAAGATAGTATTGAGTACAAGATAATAATAAGTAATAAGTTCATATTTTACAAAATAACTCTCCACAAAGTGTTACATTTGAACTTTAATAAAACCTTGCACATTGTCTTACAATTCATTTGTAAATATTCAGTGTTTATATTAAGGTCTTATTATGTATAAATTCTTACACATATGGTGAAGTTGATCTCTTGAAATACATCTATTTGCTTCCACCGAGAAGATATGAAAAGTTTTATCTAAAGCCCTCACATGCCAAAAGTGAGTATTATATTTCATGTTTAAAAATTTATGGATCACAAATTAACATTTTCATTTAATTTGAATATCTGTGAAAACAGATCTAATTTTAGTGTTCTTTGCCAGCATTTCACCTTTTCCAGTTCATTTAACTTTTTTTCTATATTATAACTAATAGTCAACTGAAATAATCAGTGATTCTTGTTTTATTTTTAATTTGTATTTATGCTTATCTATTTCATTGTTTATTCTCTTAGTGTTACAGAAATTAGACTAAGATCTTTCCATCAAATTCCACCCATACCCCCACCCCCGCTGCCGCCATTGATTAAAAAGTTGAAAACTCCCAACTGCTGTTTAGGTTTATTCTTGTTGTTGTGTTTCCTTTTATATTCAACTTCTTAAAACAGAACCTGTAGTCTGTGGCAATATAAAATGAATAGTAGAGTATGTTTTCATTTCTCCCTATTTCCTTTCTACTTGCAGATATCATAATTTGGCTCTGCTTCTTTTACATTGCTAACGCATGTTTTGGTCATCATCTTAGCTCCTTTCAGTTGGCTTTTCAGGTATCTCTAGAACTATTTTCATACTATGTCAGGATCTTGAGTTCAATTTTTTTTAATGAGTACTTTCAATTCATTGACTTGTTTTGCCACTTCCTTTGTGCCTTAAAAAACATAGCTCAATACACAAATTCCATTGATCTTGTGCTTTTGCTGCTTCAGGAGTCAAAAGTCTAATCCTGTATGAAGGCAATCCTTATTTCAGCTTTCATTTTTGTCTCTCTCAGAAAAAGACAACACTGAAAAGTCACACAAAAGTTATATACTATACAGCTATATACTGTAATCCTTTAAAGTCTCAATTATTACCCTCAGTTCACCTTTGCAATCTTTGCAAATGATTCTTTGCATAATTCATATATATATATATATCATAAACTATAACAATACAAACCATCTCTAGTTCCCTCAAACATCTGAATCCTCCATGTATTTCCTTGTATATTACCTTATATTTTATAGGAAGGTCACAAGTCATTAGATCTATCAATATATGGTCTTACCTACATTGCACACATCCTGTTCTCTTTCTTGCTGAAACAGAGATGGTCTTATCTTCCCAGCTGAGAATCAGTCCCTTCTTTGAACACTTTAACCACTTCTTTCGTACAGATGCTTTCTAGTAACATTTATCTTTACTTCTCTGACTTCCAGGTGCAAAACTTTATCATGCACTTGCTTAAAATCGTGTCAAAATGGTAAGTTTGCTCAGCATAGTAAAACTACTGCTATTTTTCTTTTCTGTATATTTTTAAATTTTTTATTGGTGCATATTAGTAGTAAAGAATAAGGAGATCTTTGATGGTATATTGTGTATGCATGCAACATTTTTTATTATTTTCATCCCTATTCCTCCCTTTTCCCTTTCTGTCCCTTCCCCATACCCTTCTCAGTCACTAGAAACCTATCTTCTAGTTTTCTTTCCTCTCCTTTGTTTTTGTATTACTTTGTATTTATTTATTTTTCAGATTTATTATATAAGAGAAAGCATGTGATTTTTAACTTTCTAATACAGACTTATTTATCTTAACATGATAGTTTCCTTCAGCAAAAGAAATGTTTTCATTGTTTATACCTCAATAATACTACATTGCGTATATATACAATTTTTTGGTCCATTCATTTGTTAATGGGCATCTAGGCTGCTTTCACAGTTTAGCTCTTGTGAGTTGTGTAATGGAGACATAAGTATGTATATGTCTATAGCCTATGGTATTAATTCCATTGAGAATATACTAAAGGAGTGATATTGATGGATCAAGTGGTATATCTATCTTTATGTTTTGTTTTGTTTGAGAAATCCCTATGCTGATTTTCCTAGCAGTTATAATTTATATCTCCACCAAAAATGTAAAAGGGTTCTTCTCCCCTACTGCACCACAGCGTCACCAGCATTCATTGCTATTTACGTACTTTATTATCACCATTCTGACTGAGGTGGGATAGAACCTCAAATTAGTTTTGATTTACATTTCCCTAATACCTAAAGATGTTGAACTATTTTTTTTCATATGCTACTGGCCATTTGTATTTCTTCTGAGTGGTGACTATTAAGTTAACTTGTCCATTTACTGACTGTTGTTTTGGTAGTAAGTTTTTTTGAGTTCTCTATATATGTGAGAAATTAATCCTTTATTAACTTTTCAATGAAATTAAAATTTCGTTTTCACCCCAAATTTCCCCTCATTTTTTCTTTTCCTAGATACTACCTGTTCTCTATACTTCTCAGTCAGTTGTCTCTACTTTCATACTGTAACTGTGTCTCCATTTCCTCCATTTTAATAACTCTAAGGTTACCAGTGATCTCTACTGAAAAACTCAGTGTATATTATTTAATATTTATGAGGAAATCTTATTTTGAGGTCTAGCTCCTTTAGCTACTCCTAGCATTGGAACATCTATTTACTACAAAAAAAAATTTTTCCTGTCATTTATTTGAGGTAAATGTTACCCTCAATTATCCTAGTTATAAGCTGGTTTCCCAAATTATAATACTTCATCCATTTCAGAAACTGTCATTCCTCAGGAGGTACATGAGATTACTTTCCATGTTATTTCTTGAGAAAATTTTAAATAAGAAAAACCTCAAGAATGGTTAAGAGATTTTGCTTCTGAAGTTGGATGTTGAACACTTTGTCTCCTTTCTTTCACAGAAGAGATTAAATATATAATCTTTATATTCTTTACATTGATATAGCTAGGTCGTTACTGGGTAAAGAGAAAAGGAACACAACACTAGTAACATGGAAAGAAAGTGGTCTGTGGTGAAAGAATTCATATTCACATTGGTTCCTATATCTGATTCAGGCAAACTTTCCCTCTAAAAGTAGAGCTGTGTATGAATTTGATCCTCCACTGTTTCATAAAATTTATTTTATAGATGAGGTAATTATATTTGGCTCTTTACTGCAGATAGTAAGGCTTATCATGGGCACTAGTGATATGCTAAATTCTTACCCTTTATTCCTATTTTCATTGTGACTCATTTACTTTTTGTCTTTAATCCATTTAAATAAAAACAGAGATTGTGTTGATAACTGTCTGCCATGTCACTCTACACTGCTTTATCACATGTGTAGCTTTAATTAATATTAGTAATAGTCATTATTAATATTATCATTAGCTGGTCTCCAAATATGAGCCCAGCATGATATTGAGCACTTTGCATGCACTCCATAATTCTGTCCTTCTCTCACCACTTCGATATTACATTTACTATAGCCATTATATTAGTGAGCAAACACAGTTGTAGCCAGGTTACATGAAAGACAATGATCATAAATGAAACAGTAGGGAAGAGAGATTTCAACTCAAAATCTCTGCTGTGATGATGTGCCACTTCCATTCTGTGATTCAGACTCTATTGTAAATGTTTTGGGACATATGTCCTAGTATATGTGTGCTACACTATGTTTGTAACACAAAACACACACATACACACACATTGTGTGATGCAAAAGTAGAGTGTTTATAAAAGTACAGTAGAAGGTACATTGCTAAAAATGATCAGATAAGTGCATTTGAAGTGAGTTGGAGAATTTTGAGGGGGATTAGTAGCAATGTGTCTTTTACTATAAATTTTTTTATTTAAACATCCACTGAATTTTTAATCATTCCTCATTTGTCAACCATTTACAGCCATTTCTGTCACATAAAAATTTTATGGATTATCCTCATCCACCTTATTCACCGGATCTGTCATTGTGTAATTTCTGGCACTTTCTCAAAGTGAAAATGACCATGAAAGATAAATATTTTGAATTGATTCAGGATATGGATGCAACCAGAACAGAATAACCAAAAGACACATACAAAAATTTCCAGAACTACTTCAGAAAATGGCAGAAATGATGGAATAAATGTGTTTCAAGTGAGTGAGAGTATTTTAAGGGGGGGTTGACAGCAAAGTGTCTTTTACTGTAATAAATTCTTAAACATTCAAACAATTACTAATGTATGTTTGGATTACACAAGCACGCACACACACACACACACACACATATATGAAAAAGAAAGAGAGGGAGACCACTAAAAAAATGTATACACACTTCAGCACTTTGCCATACTAATAAATATCTGGAAGGTAATGGCCACTACTTTGAGCAACTCTTATGGTTGTAGAAGCCAATGGTAACTAATATTTAAATATTTAAATATTTATAAAAGTTTTTCTTCTTCTTATGTATTCATTTTTTGGCCTCTCTGTCTCTCTCAAATCAACATCCATACCATTTATGGAGATTAACATGCATGAGAAACGGAACAATAACTTTTTAATATATTAATAAGTAAAAGTTTATCTTATGTTGACACATTAAAAATTGACACTCCTTCAATATATTTAAATATTAATTTTAATTTTGTGATTTTTATATTTATTTGATATTCATTTTCAGTGACAGAAAAATAGAAAATTCTACTTTCCTATTCTAAAGAAATAATGGTAATACATTTTTATATTAACAGTATATTCCCATGGGTAAACATTTTAATCATTAATTACTATTTTTCGAGACATTTGTTGCATTTTTCTTAAAGTGAGTTTTTCCAGATGGTATAATTTAAACTCCAGAAAAACAAATAAAAATGAGTCATATTTTCAGAAATAGATAAATCCTCATTTTATTGTTTGTGAATTAATAGGATATTTGATTACAAAGCAATAAGTGACCTTTTGAAAACAGTAATTAAAATTAATTTTATATGGTTAATATTCCAACCAAAAGAGTATGAATTGAGTGTAAAAGACTCCTCTAATCATTAAATACATAAATGTGTTGTTAGGAGTGATAACTATTCCATCCTAGATTAACGTTTTATATATATGAAATTTACACATTCTTTAATAATAAGTGTTATATTAAATTTTCCTTCTTAGTTGAATGAAAGATTTATTTAGCTCTCTTTTTACATCAGTGAAAATACAAAAAATACTTTGCACACAGTGCACTTATGTTAGGATGGACCAGAGAGATTCTTTTTATAGAACTGGAATTCAAATTTTAGCTATATTTCTTCTCTTAATTTGATTTGGGAATAATTGAGGACTTAGTTGATCAAAACTCTAACATACCTAGCTGAAAATGATGCCTCTTTATTAGATTTCCATCCTCCTTGGTATGTATCCAGATATAATAGGCCTATTTGCTTCTTTGCTTATTTTAGATTGCCAAATTTAAAAGTTTTTCAGGTAGGAAAATTACTAACTAAAAAGAGAATAAAAAGTTGTATCTGTAGAAAAGAAATATTAATTCTACAGGTTTGTAAAAGTCAATTATAGTAATACCATTAAATTTTAGAGGCTAAAATTAAAAAAATAAAAGAAAATCACGTGACTATCATATTATAAAGTTATATGAAGAGAAATATGGTGGCACTGAAAACAGTAAGTCATATCATTCTCCTTTTCTATAATTTAATATTTTGATACATATAAGCAGGAGGCAATTGTATTTGGTAAGAAAATGTTTTGTTGCTTTTTGGTACTATGAAACATGCAAGCATTACCTACGTAATTACTTAGTAAAATAAAGGATCAAAGGATTTTTATCCAAATTCATGGTTTATGTTAATTTAGGTAAATTTCTTATAAACCATAGACTATAGAACAAATTTTAAGTCAAAGAATGAAGATAAATACCAGTTCTTGAGAACTAATATTAAACATGAAATTCTTACATGAATTTTGCTATTACATCATTAATTTGTATATATCAAGTTTAACAGTACAAATCAGGGTAAGCGAAGTAAAGCTAAACTTGAGTTTCAACTGGAGAAGTATACTCATTCCTGAAGTTTTACTGCCAGAAAGATGTTTCATGATGTTTTTCTGGAAGTAACAAGTCACTTTCTAATATGGGAGCAGATTTTACTTGGAAGTGTGATGAAAATCACTTTTCCCCCAAAAAAGTATCGGACAATACCTTTGCCCCTATTCCTGCCATAAACACAGCATCTACTGTAACACAGAGCAAGGATTCCAGAGGAGCATTCAGTTGAAGGAGAGATGCTATTTGCCAAGTAAAAACAAAACAGAAGTTTCTTCACAAGACTTAACAAATTCTAGAACTATGAAGCAAGGAATTTTGTCAAATACAAACATGAAAGCAATTGAAAAACTTAAGAAGTAAAGGGAAATAGATCAATTTAACCACTGAGATGTCAATTTAGCAACTAAAAACTGATAATATTTAAGTGTCATGTTATTAAAAACAAAGATATTGTATGTATTTCTCATTATTGAGCATTAGTACTTTCAATTTTCATAAATTATATTATTTACTCAAATATTGTACATTTTTATCTCAAGTACTGTATAATTGCCTGTAGGCAATTGGACAAGGGGGATAAAGATTAGAAAGTAAAAGTCAACCAGCCAGATGCTATTGGTGATAAGGTGGAAAAGTGAGCATTTACAATTCTACAAATAATTTGAAAGTATGCAAAGAAATATTAATTTTTCAGATATTTTGGTAAAGGAGTTGATATTAAATAATGAGGCGAGGTATATTTGTATTTTAAGATGTTCAATATAATTTTCAATTATGACAAAATAAATGTATTTGGTTATTTCTATGTGTCAGCTTAACTGAGCCATAAGCTGCTTGAACATTTGGTTAAACATTATTCTGGGTGTGTTTATAAGGGTGACTCTGGATAAGAATTCTATTTGAATGTAAATGTAAATTTGAATAAAGTAGATTTCCCTTTCCAATATAGATGGGCTTCAACTAATCTGTTGAAAGTCTAAAAACAAACAAATAAACAAAATCACTTAGTGAGAGTTAGTTTTTGCTCCCTGACTGTAAGGGGCCCAGGACATCAGTCTTTTTCTACTTTTGGACTTGAACTCTGACTGGAATTTGAATTTGCACCACTGGCTCTCCAAGTTCATAGGCCTTTGGGCTTGAACTGGTTGACTACAGACGTGGAAATTTGCAACCTCTTTAATCATGTGAGCCAATGTCTTATAATAAATCTGTGTGTGTGTGTGTGTGTGTGTGTGTGTGTGTGTTTATCTGTCTGTTTGTATGCCTAGGTGATTGTTAAAATTTTATATTGATCAGCACAGATTTTTTTCAGAAAATTTAGAATTAAACATTGCCTTTCAAACATTCTATGTATCATAATATATTCTCCTCAATCATACTATTTATAACTTCATAAATTATACTAGGCTTTACATGAAATAAGCTTTTAAATTACTTTCTAAATTATTTCTAGAAGTAAATTTGCTCAACAAATTTTATTGCAAACACACTGAAACACAAAGATTGTTAAAAATTTATCATAACCTACTGGGAAGTACAACCTAATTATACAACCCATTTAACTTGAACAGCAACTACATCTTCTAACTAAATTCTGGAGGACAATGACATCATTTGTTTTTCTGATAGCAGGATGGCAATGATAATGTACCATTCTGGGCCTAGACTTTAGGTAATTTTCCCTTCTGTTTTCTTGGAATATGGCTGCAATGCTGTTAGGCAGTCAAATGAAGGTACCCATGAGGCAGATGACTAGGGCTTTCTCCAGAGCATCTCCCTTAAGTTCCCACTTGAAGCCAGAACCATGTTTCCAGCCATATGAGTAAGTCATCTTCAAACTGCTGCTCCATTTTCTGGTAAGCCTTGCTAACATAAGCCACACAGAACAAGGCTGAACTACTAACATTTTAAATTACAAAATCAAATTCATGAGCAAGTAAGTGATGGTTGCTTTAACATAAACATGTTGTTTCCAAACTGTGTAGTAGACATCCAGGGATGCTGCTTTGAGCCTCCAGGGATCCAATTGAAAATTTTGTGTTTTAGAGAGAACTACAGTATGTAAACTTCATCAGATACATTATCATGTGTTAGTTTCATGTGGCTCATAGTTTCACATTAAAATGGGCTGCACCATTTGAGCATGGCATTGCACACTTATACTCTCAATTCTGGGATGCAGAAGCAGAAGAATCACAAGTTCAAGATGAGCCTGGGCAACTTAACAAATTAGTAAGATCTTATCTCAAAATAAAATGTAATAAAAGGTCTGGAGATGCAACTCAGTAAACGGGCCCTGGATCTAATTCCCAGTTAACCCCCAAAATGTCTAAAAATATTTCAATAACATTTTCACAAACCTGGGATTTTGACAATTTTGCAGAGAATATAAAGTGCCGTGCTAAAATCAATATGAAACAAAACAAACAAACAAACAAACAAAAATGAAGGTGGTGGTGCCCAAAATAACTCCAAGTTTTGGGTAACAGGCAGTACTCAACAGGTGATTGCTATTAATAGGTGATTGTTGTTATTTGGGAATGAAATAAGTGTTATATTCATTAATATTTATATGTCATAAAGTTATTAGAATATAAATATTTATTGTGTTGTTTTATCCTAACTTCTTAATAAACAGAACTCTGTTCATCCTATGTGTGCTGTGGAAAAAACCCCCAGAAAAATAAAAATGAGATAGTAAGAGACCCATGAAGAAAAATTTGAGAATATTGTTATAAATTGTTCCAAAAGAACTTTGGATCCAGATGATAAATAGGTAATTTCTTGAGAAAATATTTATGATAAAAATATAAGTATTCTAAAAATCAAGTATATAACATGATATTGTAATATAACATGAATTGAATGTGACATGAAAATGTATAATATATAATATAATATATTTTATAATATATATTGTATAATATATATTGACTTTAAAAATAAAACTAAAACCAAAACCAAATTTGAATATTAACAGTCTTTATTTCCAGTTAATGGATTATGAATTATTAAGAGATACAGGTTTTAAATCTGATATCAAGACTGTCTCTGGATTCTATATATTACTTTCTCTAGGACTTTGGATATATTAGTGTCTTAGTCATTTTCTCATTGCTGGGATAAAATATTCAACATTCATACTTGTTGTTTTTTTTTTGGTACCAGGGATGGAACTCAGAACCTTGCGCTTGCCAGGCAGGCGTGGTAGCACTGTGCTACATCTCCAGCCCCAACACTCATAATTTAGATAAGGAGAGGTTTATTTGGGCTCACTGTTTTTAGAGTTTCAGTCTATAGTGGACAAGTTCAAGATAGGAACAACATGGGAAAAGGCTAGTTCTGGAGGAAAGCTGCTCATGGGCCAGGTAGCAGGGTGTGAAGGGAAGAACCTTTTCAGGTGAGGCCTGAGTGGCCCACCTCTTTTGACCAGAACACTTCTCTGAGGAGCACATTTATCTCTGAATCCATTATCCAGTGAAACTGCAAAATCCCTGCCTATGAAAGGATGAAGCTTTGGTGGGACATTTTTAAAGCCAACAGTAGTATTTTACCCCTGCCCCCAAAAGACTCATAGGCATCGCTTTATGCAAAGGGCATTTAGACAGTCTCTAAGGGTAGCCATAGTCCTAACAGTTCTCACATTGCTGAAAAGTTCAAGTCCAAAAACTCTTTTCAGACACAATTCAAACTCTGAGCTGTGAGCCCTTGTGAAATTCAAAAAGAAAGTTCAACATAGTCAACATAAAATAGCACGGTGTAAACATTTCAGCTCCAATAGGGAGAAATCGGAAGATATAAAGGGATGAGACCAAAGCAAGACCAAAACCCAGAAGGCAAAACATTAAATCTTGTAGCTCCATTTACACCATGGGGGGCAATTTGTGTCAAGATGTTTACTCCAAACAGCTTTGAGGGCCTTGGCATTGTCAGTTATATCCCACAAGGCCTCACTGTTGGGGTGGGTTTCCTCATCATTTGTAGCTGTTTTTAGCCAACATTCCATGTTCCTGGCTTCTCCAACTTTCTGGGGTATCCACTGCACTTTCGGCTTTACTCTGGTAACCTCAAACACTGTTTCCTCTGGGGCACACTGCCTGGCCTCCCAAGCTTTCTTTTGAAATCTGGGTGGAAGCCTCCATGACCTCACAACTCTTGAATTTTACATGCCTGTAAAACCAACACTACGTGATGGCAGGTTCTGCTGCTAGCTCAAGCAGTATCTGGGTCTTCTTTGATCATAACTCCAAAGGCATCTGAGTGTCTAGATGGCTGAAAATTGTAAACTTAACCCCAGGAAATCAGTTCCTCAGGCAGCCCTTCTCAAATAGGCTTCGCTGGGGTTTGCTTCTCAAAGCAAGTCTTATTTTTGTATCTTGAAGTCTGTGAAGGTCAGGGTCTTGCTGATTCTTGAGATGCCTTCAAGCCAAAATTACCATTTTCTTGATGCAAAATACTTTTTTTTTTTTTTTTTTTTTTTTTTTGTTACCAGGGATCGAACTTTGGTCCTTGCGCTTGTGCAGCAGGCAGTGAAACCACTGAGCTAAATCCCTGGCCCCTAACTTGGTTTGTTTTTAATGCTAAATTTTTTGTGAACCCAGGCTGTCTTTTCTTGAACTTTACAGGAACCCCCTTTTGGGGGAAGTGAAAACTTTTTAAATGGGCTTTTTGCTCCTCATTTATAGTACAAGCCTGGCTAAAAGTTCTCAGTAGTATTCATATCACATCTTGAATGTTAAGCTGACTTGAAATTTACTCTACTAATTAGTCTACTATACTTAGTCTCAGTACATAAGCAAAAATGAACACAAATTTTCTATTGAAGAGTAAATGTGGTCTCTAGTTTAACTGCCAATGCAGACCTTGTTTCCAACTGAAACCTTTTGAGCCTGATCTTTACTATCTGCATGCCTGCCAGCATTCTGTTCTGAGCTCCAAACAGATTTTCCCATCAAGATGGATCTAAAGCTTTCTAGAGCTTTTCTATTTGGTATCCCCATAATTTTCCAAATTCCCCCTGCTAACCAGTTCTAAGGATTTTAAAACTACATAGTAAGATATTGTAATGCTTTATTCCTAGATGTCCCCCAAGGTCTTAGGTCTTCATAGATGGGACTTTTGGTAGGTGATTGGTTTGTGAGGGGATGATACTCATAGGGATTTGTCCACTGAGGAGTTTATAGCTAAATATGATGTTGAGAGGTAAACCCTGGTTGGAGGAGGTGGATTACTGAGGGCAGGACCTGGAAGGAACGATCTCCCTCCCTCCTCACTTGATCTCTCTCTATCCTCTCTGCCATGCTATGAGCAATTCTCCTCTGCCATCCTCTTTGATTCTGCAACTCTGCCTTGGAGCCAACCAAGCATGAATTGAAATCTCTACCAACTGTGAGCTAAAATATACCTTTCCTCCTTTAAGTTGTGGGTGTCAGGAATTATGTTCTAGAATTGAGAAAATGAGTAAGATATGTAGAGTCCTGGCAAGCACCTCACTGTCAGTACCAAAATCTGTCTTAGTCAGTTTCTCATGGCTGGGGCAAATCACTGGACACCTTTAATTTAAAGGTTGAGAGGTTTATTTAGGCTCACAATTTTGAGAAGTTTTAGTCTATAGCTAAATGACAGTAATGGCATGGTGGAAATGACTGCCATGGCAGAAAGCTGCTCATATAATGACAGACAGGAAGCAGAACATGACTGGGAGATATATCTTTCTAGGTCATGACCCAGTTACCCATCTCTTCCAAAATGGTCCATCTCCTAACAGCACATTCACCTCTGAGTGCATGATTTGGTCACTTTCCAAAAGCCCCATCTATGAATGCATCAGGCTTTGAAGGTTTATTCTTGATTCAAATGATAACAGCATTTTACTTTCCTCCTCTGTAGAATGAAGAGAAGTTTTGAGCCTAATAAATGTTCCTCTATTAAAAATGGGTGAATCTTAAAATCTTCAGTATAATGAATAGAATTAAATTGAATAAAAATTACCAATATGACTGCTTTTTTTGTTTCATAAACTACTCAATAATGATAAATGTCATTAGCAAAGATATTAAAGCACAGTCATAGATGTTATATTTGTGTGAGCTACAAATTGGTGCTTTCTCCATTTTGTTTTCATTCTCCACTTTTACAATTTTCAGGGCTCTGATTCTGCTTACAGAATCTGATGAACTTATAGTGGAGCCGTGACATGGCAAACTGAACTAAAATTGTGTGTGTTCCTAAAATCGATTAGACCAAAAACATTTTATAGAGGGCTTTTATATGATAGCAAATCAGGAAATATTTTTTAATGAAAAGCCAAGATTGAGCTTGGAATTTAAGGACATTTAAATGATTGATTGTAACATTATATGGAATAATTTAGGAGATGTTTGAAGATAAGTCAAGATGTGGTGCCAAAATTGTTCACAACAAATTATTTGAGTGTGGCTAGTGAGGAAACACATGTGTTTTGTTCCCATTTGTACTTTTGTGTTTAACGTGTGTATGCACATTTATGTGCATAATTGTTTATGTGTGTGTGCATATTACAGAGAATGTCCAGTTTAAATTGACTGAATATATTCTATATTATATGGGATTCTTGTACTTGTAAGCAAATACAAGTTTATGTAGACTAAGTGTGGTGGATTAACTAATGGCCAACTTGGAACACCCAGCTGAACTGAATCAGTGTGGTTCTGGGCATGGAAGACCCACCTGAGGATTGTTGCCAAAGCCATAAAAAGAGAACTGGAGTTGGAGATCATTTGCTATTGATTTTCCTGGAGAAGCTTGCCGCAGTTGGTTTTCCTGACAAGAACTTGGCTGTTCTCATCATTGGAAGAGCTCAGGTCCTCTCAGTCACTGGGAATGACTGCTGTACTTGTCAGAAAAGCTCTGATCTTTGCCTTGAGCATCACTTCCTAGCTCCAGGTAGATCCATCACCCTGGTGGAACAAATCCTTCACTCCACTGGTGCAAGCTTTCTAGCTTCCACCACAAACCTTTGGGCATTCCTGGTGCAGATCCTTGTTATGGACTTGCATGAGACATTCCCATGGGGTCTAGACCTCGAACTGGACTTATGCAAGACGCTGCTGTGGGATCCAGGCTCTTGGGTGAATTCTTTGGTATCTATTGTGCAGCTAGATCTCTTGCAGTTATGTGCATTTGACTTTTTGGGTGAATATTATAAAATAATCCTATGAAATATATGTCCTGAATTAAATCTATTCTTTGGAATCCTTAACTGTAGCACTAAGATTACACAGTCAATGTATTTGAGAAAATGTGGTTTAATAAGGGATTGAAAAAACAAAATGTTGTTCAACTTTATTATGATGCTTATTCACCTAAGATTAATGGTGTGAGAGTTTTCTTTCAGCTTGTATGTAGATAATTTTTCAAAAAATAATTTATTGATATATATGGGAAAAATTAAAATTTGTTTCATTCTATTGCAAATTGATGCTGAAGTTTCATCTCTAAGAATAACATAAATTTATTTCATTTATTTACATGAAAATATGACTTGATTATTCCTATACAATGCTTAGATGTGGGATGGGGAATGGAATTTATACATCGCTAAATAAAAGTTGAGAAACATTTCATTTAGAGTGGATTTGATTGATTAGTTAGAAGAACAGGAAAAGGTGAGTAAAACTGTGCCTATAATACTTTGTAAAGGAGAAAAATAGCCTTGTTTTTCTCCCTGTAATTCTAGTTCAGAAATTTATTGGAGTTCCTACCTATTGTTCTTTGCATTTGCTATTGACCGGTTTTCTTTTCCAGATAACTGGCCATAATATTACAGCCTGTTATCAGTCAGCTCGGAGGGCTCTGGTCATCTGATGAACACATGCTGATAAATTCTTTCCCTTTCCATGAAGGATACATGTTGCAACCTGGATTTTTCTTTTTTAGGCAGGGTCTCACTATGCAGTTCAATTTGGCCTCGAACTCACTATGTAACCCAGGCTGGCTCGAACTCGCAGCAATCCTCCTGCCTTAACCACCGGAGTGCTGGGATTACAGGCACACGCCATTATGCCTAGCTCTAATCTGATTTTCTTATTGTCATATGAAATTATACCTCTTAACACATAATAATAACATTGTATCATTTAACCCACATAGAGAAAATTTTAAAAATTCCCAATCAATGAGTCATTTTTAATCATAAAACTTGTTTCATTAGATTTGGCAAAGCCAAAATAATTTCTTTTGTATTGTTTGTTTGTTTGTAAGGGAGAAACAATTTATGTATAACAGTCTTAAAATATAAAAGAGGACAATTCAGATATTTATGGATATGTTTGTAAATCATCTTTCCAGAATTGGTTATGTATATTACAACATATTTCTAGTAGCTCTGGCATGTACCGCAACTTTGAATCTCATTTCTTATTAAGTAATAGTAATGTCTGTTTAAAGGCACCACTGGCACTTTCAAAACATTTGGAAACTATATTTCATATCCTCTTAGGATAAAGATGAATTTTTAAAAATTAAACTAAATCTCACAAATACTATGTATATGTTGACTAAAATAGAGTATATCATGTTTCTTTTATTTTTAAAATAAAATGTTAGTTTTTACTGGAAGAATGGTTATGGTAAAGATTCTCCTGAAATAGATGTTTTTGCTTTCTTCATGTATTTTTGTTTGTTTGATTTTGGTAAGGGGGATCCAACTCAGGAACTTTCAGGTAGAGCACCACTCAGCTAAATCTCTGGCCCTTTGCTTTCTTCATGTTTTACAGAATGTCTTCATGCCAAAGAGTATAACAATGAATTCAAAAGTGATCAGCTTTTATCAACTTCTCTTCTCCACCATACAGGACTAACATGCTCGTTAAAAAAAAAAACAACAGGGAAGAAGTATAGTAATGAAATAAAAAAAGTCCTTAGTATTCTGTGTGTCAATCCTAAAATATTCTCATGTTGATGTTGAAGACTTAAAGATATCAGAATAAAATCATATCTTTCCCCTCCTCTTAATTTAGTAATTTTTCTAATAAAACTTACTTTTTCAAAGGAAAAATAAAAACTAATTTTTCTAATAAAACTTACTTTTTCAAAGGAAAAATAAAAGCTCATATGTACAAGATAGATATTATCTACATGAATATCATTGGATAAACTCAGTTAACATTCCAGGAGAGCATTGTGTTTCGATGTTATAGCTGCTTCTGGAACAAATACAAAATGTTTTTATCAGAAAATTTATAGAATAGAAAAATACTAAACAGGTAAAACACTAACATCCTTCTGTGTGATAGAATTGTTTTAAATATAGAGATGTCATTAATTAGTACAATCTTTTAAGCTCTACCACACCCTCAAAAATGCTACTAGCTTCTTCAAGGGAAGGAAATACTTTATCTTCTTGACAGAACAAATTGACTGGAAAATTACATAACCCTTCTGCAGATGCTTTTTCTCAATTTATTTGGAAATTTACACCATTATACAGTGTTTCCAAGACCCATGTAGAGATAGGTTTACAGATGCCATCTATGCATACTAACTACAATATAATATATGTAAAAAATACAAGCTATTCATTGGCTGTATAGAGAAGTATAATTTGTACAATAAATCATAATACTGCTTACTGATTAAAAATTACTTAACATCCAATAGATTAAAACTATTCAAAATATCTCTATACTTGTAAGCCTTTTTAAAAGCACAAGTGAAGTTCTTAGGTCAAAATTTCTTAGGAATGTATAATGATCAATGAATCTTAAAGTCAAGTATGTCTGGTAACAAAGAATAGGAAAATGAAGCCAATTATGATATCTTATAAATTTCATCACATCTATACTAGTATAACATACTAATGTATACAAATTAGATGCATTTTCAAAATTATAATGCACATAATTGAGGTAAGAGTCTGTGTAACATTATATTGTCATCCATCCCTCTGTGAATAGCTTTCTGCAACATACCGTTGTGAACACCAAATAACATCAGTCTACACAGCCTACTTCTGTCTAACATGGTAAACTTATTTCATCCTATATATTTCTTTTTCAGACTTGACAAAAACATTGTTGCCATGCAATTAAAAAAAGAAAAAGTAATGCAAACAGTTTTCAAAAATTCAATCAGGTTTTTCAAAAACTGTTTATAAAACATCTTAAAGTATATACTTATATTCCTAAAACATTCTCAGTAAATGTATGGGATACTTAGTTATTTTTCATAAACAGATAAATTTTTAGAGTGAAAGGTTAGCAGCTACTTAATATTAGGAAAAGTTTTTATTAAAAAACTAAAAATCAGAATATATTGGAAAAAGGAAAATTCAAAATGACAGAGTACACTCAATTAGTTATTGTTTTAGTGTCATGATTCAGAGTCAACTGTTCTATAGATCTACATGCATTATGTAAGCTGAGTTTCTTTTGAAGCAAGGAATATAATCATAAAAAGTCATACTTCATAGAAATCATTACCTTCAAAATGACACTTGTGAGCCAAAAATTAGTATCCTGATCTAAATATGTTTTCTGATAACTAAGATTAGATTTTGATGATCTTTTCCAAATATTTTATTTTAAATACAAGAAAAATTAAGTTTTCCAATATTTCTTTCTGACTTACATTACACTTTTGTGCTGATAAAGAGGTATCTATATCTTCCTCCAAATACTTAAATTCTACTTCAGACTTTTTGGTTAACAAAATATTTATTATACAAATAAATCATTATCAAAAATGACTTGCTATCCTCTCCATTTGTAAATTGTAGATGTAACTGGTTCTTGCTGAAGTTTTTGCCTCATTGGATGACAAGTTTGGAGATGTCAACAAGAAATGTGTTTGTGCAGGTTTGAATATTATGTCATATAATCTGGATTTTATCATATATGATAATGTCTTAACTTGGACTATATAACATAATGCCATATACCAGGAATTCAAAGATACAAGTGCCAGGAGATTTGTTTGGTGAGGGCTTTCTTGCTGGGTTGCTATGGTGTATCCTTGGTGCATGCTGGTGGAGAGAGAGGAAGATCTTTCTCTATTCTTCTTCATATAAAATAAATAATCCTATTGGACTCAGATTTTGCCCTTAGGATCTCTTTTAACCATAATTATTTGTTCAAATTCCTCAAAAAATTATTCAACTGGGGGCTTCAATATATGAATTTTGGGAAAGATGAAATACTTAATTCCATAGTGAACATGTCCTTTTAAAAAATGTCATTTGCGTTAATGAATAATTAATTTTCATTTGCCACATTCTCAAAAAAATACTCATTTCAAATTTTATGTAATTATCATTATTTGTCCCATTTAAAGGTGTATTGCATTGCCCCTTTTTATATATGCCAGGAATAGTTTAATTTGTTGAATTTCTGAGAATATTCTAATTGTGATATCAACTTTATGCAGAGTAACCTCAATTCAAAAGTCAAACTCTCAGAGATTCACTACAAAATTAGGTTACTTAAGATTGTTGATTAAACTTCTATAAGTAATATTATGCAAAAACAATTTTTCTTAAATACATTATCAGTAAATTAAATATGACATGTATTTTCTGGATGATAGCATCTGACATGGTTATTCTCTAACTTTTCTTCTTTATATACTGTAAAAATTATGTAATATAAACAAAAAGTTCTAACTAATGTATATACTTATACTAAGCATTACCATCCTCATTTGACAGTGCAAACATTTCAAAATCCAGAAATCCAAATGTGATTGTAATGAATATTCAACCCTTCAATGTTTTGCAAAGTACAATATGGACAAAACAAATACAAGCAAGAAAGCAAAGGGGAACTCCTTCCCAACACAAAGAACAACACTGATTAAGAATGATAATACCATATCAAAAATATTTGTAAATACAAGAATTTATACTTTCCTAGGAGTCAAACATATAAATTCTATATTTTAGTTGCTTAATTCTTCAGTATGCATTATTTTCTATCACCACATAAAATGATCCAATCTAATTTTATATATCTATTATCTGGCATATCTAGAATATCATTTACAGAATAAGCATCTTGTTTAAATATTTTTATGGCTCACATATACACAAGATAGCAATTCTTTAACTTATCATCATCATCTCAAAAATGACAGGAAAATGAGAGATTTTTTTTTCTCAAAAGCAAATGCCCTTAGCTCTATAAAAATATCACAGATAAAGGTCATAAAATCAACTATAAAGTAGACATATGATTAATGCAAAATTTATCCAACTCCATAACAATATTAAAATGCATGTTTCTAAATTCACATGCCTTTTTAAGACTGTGTGGTTCAGCATAATAAATTCCTCTTATTTAGGGGTCCATTCACTCATACTCTGTAACTCTGATTTAGAGTCTTATACAACTCTTTGACTTGAAATACATTATCCATCAAATCCTTTTCAAATCAAGTGACTAGGATGAATATTGCCAATTTGTTATGTGCACTCTCATTTTAATCCACCTCTATTTCTATACTCCTGCATATGTTTGTTCAGCAAGCCTTGGTTTTGTCTCATCATCACTCCAATATTTACATATCATTTATATTTTAATAACTTAAATCATAGGAATTTAAAGAATAATGGGGCTCAATCCAGTTTAGTAAATATTCTTTTGTTAGAAATGTTCACACAAAATAAGTTAACTCTCCATGGACCAAAGCTCCTGTAGTTATGGTGCATTTTTAAAAATTCTAGAGATGACCACTTATTCCTTACACCTCTCTGGTGCCAGAAAAGTGATGTCTACTGAAACAAAAAGAGATAAATTCTTAGGAAGAAGTACAAAAGAAATGCAAAAAGGGACTTGACTCTGTAACAATCAATATAGAGACATTAAATTAATAACTTTAACAAAGCCATTACTGTTATCTCTCCATATTCTATCTTGAAAGAAATCCATTCTACTTTTATAACATATGCATCTAGATCCGTATCTCTCATTGTGTACTATACTAAAATGAAAGTGTATCAAGGACTTAAATATTAATATAGAAACAGTTAATTTGCTGGAAGATGAAATAGATAAATGTCCTGAAGACATAGGTTTAGATAAGGACTTCCTGGACAGAACTTCAATTGACCAAGAATATAAAAAATCAATAAATGGGAACATGTCAAATTAAAAATCTTTTGCAGAAGAAGAGAAAGAATCTATAGCATGAAGAGACCACGTATGAAATTTGACAAATTTTTGCCAGCTACTCTTCAGATAGAGTAATAATATCTAGATATATAGAAAGAATTTTTAAAAAATTAGACACTGCCAAAGTGCAAAACACAATTAAAAATGGGCAACTGGAATGAATAGACATTTCTCAAAAAAAGAAAAATGGCCAACAAATAAATGAAAAAAAAGTTTAACATCTCTGGACATTAGAGGAATGCAAATTAAAACAGCACTGGGAATCTATTTTACTCCAGAGAGAATAGCTATCATCAAGAAATCAAATAACGAAAATGGGTGAATCTCCAGGGACAAAGGAATGCTTAAACATTGCTGGTGGGAATGTAAACTAGCATAATCACTGTGAAAATCAGTATGACACCTCTTCAAAATACTAAAAACTAGCATTCTATTAGATCTGGCTATTCCCCTTCTAGGTACACTATCTTCCTAAAAGAGTTAAAGACATATTACAGTGATATATCCATTCCTCTGTTTACAGTAGCACAACTCATAATAGCTAGAGGATGGAAGTGGCCTATTTGTCCATCAACAGATGAATGGATAATGAAAATGTGGTATTTATACAAAATGCAATGCTACTCTGCTATAAAGAATAAAGTAGAGTCATTTTAGTAAAATGGATGTACCTCAAAACCGTTATGTTAAGTGAAATAAATAAGACACACGAACTTAAACATTGCATTATTTCTCTTATCTGAGAAACCCAAAATATAAATAAAGAGCAAAATAAAAGAGAATAGGGAACATGGAGATTGAAGTTTTGTAAAAGGGAAGGATACCGAGAAGGATAGTAGGGGAAGAAGGGGACTGGAAGGGGATAAAAAAATTAAGATGTGTTGTGTACATATACCAACTCCATGCAATGAATGTAACCATTAGATACTATAAATATGTACTAATAAAAATGAAAATAATTATACAGAACTTCCAAAGAATTGATCAAATCATAATTTCTTTTTGTAGCTTTCTATTGTGTTTAAAGCATGAATTTTAAAACTGCAGTTCCAGAAATATCGGTGGGATTTAATGGTAAGGAGAATATACGAATCATTATAGAAATTCACTTTACTGATATAGATTTATTGCCACCATTCTTACTGTAAATCATTTTGTAGAGTGAGAGGGTTTAGAAGAGATACAGGGTTTAAATTCTAGCAGTTTACTGAAGGGACAGAGTGATCTTAATTTTGCATGATCTTTTAATAGTTTGTAAAGATGCCAAATGAAGATGTATGTTACTCTCAGTTGTATTAGATATCACCACGATTTTTAAACATTTAAAAAGGGATGCAAACTGTCCAAGCTATTTACACCACATGAAGCCCACAGCCAAAGTGAGGGTTCAGTGTCACCTTACGATAATAAAAAAATCTCATTTAATTATAAAAATAACAGTCAAGGAAACTCAGATGAGCATTTTAATTTAGTCAATTTTTTACTAAAAATAAAATTTTAAAACAACTCAAATAATAAAAAACTATAGGTAGTATTTATTGAAATCTATAAAAATTTATAAACATTACATTACTGTAGGAAAAACACAAGAAAATTGTGTGTGTGTGCTTGTGTGTGTGTGTGTGTGTGTAAAGAGGGCAATGAATTATAGCGGTAGGAGGATAAAGACACCAAAGTTAAAATATCGGTCATAAAAATATATATGTTGTGACAAATACTAAATTAAACAGGTAATCAGAAAAATATTTAAGGGTGCTATGATTTTAAATCATATTGTTGAGGGTATTTGATGATAGTGTTTTTACAATTGTACTGTCTTTTTCTTAAGTAGGTGCTAAATAATTGTACTTAAAATTATTCCAGCATGCAAAGTATAAGCTCACAGTTGCATAAGTAAGTGTACAATAAATAGACTTCCACAAATAAATTCACTTTCATGGTTTTATTCTCTGGTGATATTTTTTGTCCTTCAATATTACTACTAAAACAGCTCGTTAGTTTGAAAATGAAATAGTTTGAAAAAAGTCATTTAATTTGTTGAAATATAAAAACTAAATTTTGTTTCAACTAAAAAGGCAGTTTTCTTTTATTCACAAAGGAAATCATACTGTCAGTTACAGATTGCACTTTGAATAGATCAAATATAAACTAGAGTACTGTCATTTTAATATTGTAAGATTATAACATTTGCCAATTTCAAATTCAAATTAGCATTATTTCAGTAAAATATTCATAATGGACTTTACAATGATGAAAATTATCTTAGAAATAATAATTTGTATCTTTTATTTTTATCTTTACTAGCATAGTTTATTCTTGTAAATGCAAGTTATAGATTCTGCAGAATAATTTAATATCACATAGGAACATTTGATTGTCTATGAGAACAAAAAAAAATTCTTATTTTCCTTTACATCCACATTTCTGGATTCATATACAAACACATCTTGCAAGGTAGTTGATTAGAAAAGTTAGAAATAATAAATGACAAGTATCAAATATTACATTACTAAGGATTTATGTGTTTTCCATATTTATGAGTAATATCTTTCTCCAGGGAAATCAATCCCTTAATGATGTGAATTCACATCCTCTTCCTGCCACTGAGCATAGATTTTCACTAAAATCTTTTAATTTTTTAAACTTGACATTCTAGCACTTTAAAATAAAACCCATAAATATAAATAAAATATGTTATTACTGAATCATTTTAATTATTCAATATGAAAAGATTTATTACTGAAATTATTTTAATTATTCAACATCTGCACTCAATACTGTGATTTTAAAAATAAAATAACATTTTAATGCCTTCAAGTATTTTATATCACAGAAAAGGAAATTGTTAATTATTGTCATATTTTGGAATACATTTTTTCATGGCTAATGGATGAACTGATACATAGAAGTCTATAATTTACTTATTTAATTTTAATACTTTAAGTATGAAGGTTTTCACATCTTTAGCATTAATAATATTATACACAACTATTCATGCCTACTTCTAATGGATTGTATGAACATATTATAAAAATACAAATTATAATGGATCTTAATTTTGAGTATCATAACATTCCTGATAAATATCAACAAATTGACATCAAAAAAGTTATATATGAGTGTATGATACATGAGTATATGATACAGAAGTATATGTTAGCATATACTCCTCAAGTTACATACACAACAGATTTACAAATTAAAGCAAAAATTCTGAAAGAAAATTGAACAGAGCATAGGAAAATAACAAGAAGTCAAATGGGTAAAAATGAAGAAAACAAGGTGCAAACTCTTGATTTAATAAAATAATGCAAAATATATCAATGACTACATATGTGTGATCTTTTAGAAAAACCACAGCAATTTAAGAATTAAAATAATATTACCAATCTGTCATCATGCTAAAAAACCTCTGAAACACCATTTTGCAATATTTATCAAAACTGCTAAAATAATTGATGGCTTTTATACATCTTTAGAAAGTTAGAAATATATACAGAAATAATTCATTTAGGGGAGATCAGTGCAGCATCATTGACAGCAGATACATTTTTTTAAAAAACCCAAAGAAGATAAGAATATCAATTTGATAATGCGGATATTACCTAATGATACATTCTTTCCTACTTTTAAAATTAAAGCATTGTTCAAATATTAACAAAAATAAGTGGACAGCTAGATTTTTTTTCACTTTATTAAATTCTTTTATTGGTACATTGTAGGTATACAACACAATTACATTTCTCATTGGGAACTTGTACCTTTACATAATGCATCTTGGTTCTTATTTTTTCCCCATTTCTAGCCCTCCCTTCACCCCCTCCACCCTTCCCTATTTACAAAGACTTTATTTCCATTTTTTCCATTTCTCATCATTTTTCCTTTCCCTTCTTTCCTTTCCCCTGCCCCTCCCACTACTCCTACCCCTTTGGACCTTTTCTTCCTATTTTGCATTATCAATTATTCATTCTAATCATTAGTACATTTTAGGTATACAATATAATGACATTCATCATTGCAAATTTGCACCTTTACATAGTCTCTCTTGGTTCTTGTTTTTCACCCTTACCCAGCCCTCCCTTCAACCCCTCCATTCCTCCCTATTTACAAAGATTTTGGTCCTATTTTTCCATTTTCTCATATTAATCTCATTCCCCTCTATCCTTTCCCCTAGCCCTCCCACTTCCTTCCCCTTTGCCCCTTTTCTTCCCATTTCACATTACCTATTATACATTAAGTCCTTATTTACACTTTCAGTTTCTTACACCAGAGAAACTATTCAGTATTTATACATGTGTGTCCTATTTATTTCACTTAAGAGTATTGCCTCAATGTGCATCCACTTAGCTATAAATGTCTCTAATTTCTCATTTTTTATGGCTGAGTAGTACTCCATTTTATAAAAAAAACACATTTTCTTTATCCAGGTGGACAACTAGATTAAAGAGTATAATTCCATGTTTTTCTTTCAACTAGGGTGGTTACATAATGAAGATAAGGCCAATTGGCCTCAAGTACAAAATAAAATTGTGAGATCTGTAAGCTTAAAAAGAAATGTAGCCCTATACTAACTTTCTGTAATGTGGCTTGGTAGCAGTAGTAGAGATAACCATCTTCTTCCACGAGGTAGGAAAAAAGATTATAGATAGAACGTATGAGTGAATCATAGGTTGATTTTGTTGGTACAATAAGGTCCTGAGCCACCTATTAAAACTTTTACACAAGAGCTAAATAAGGATTTATCTTATTTAAATAACTTTTATTTTGTTTTTTTTCCCCCACTACTTTCCAGTTATACATGTATGTGGAAATATTATACTGCTACTAAAAGCCCCCTAAAGGCATATAAGACTAGAAGTGATGTTGCAGAAAAAAGCAAAATACATCGTGTTAATTTAAAATACATATAATGATATATATTGATATTAAAGAAAGGAAATCTTCACAGTTTTAGTAGGAGCAAAGTCTTAGTGGTGAAGTTAGGAGTAATTTTTAAAATGTGTTCTCTATTCCAGTTTAATTTGAGAAAAACATCAGACAAATCTTAATCAAGGAACATTATATTAAATAACTGACCATTACTTTCTGACATTGTCAAAGTCATTAAAAACAAGACCAGTCTTAGGAAGAAGTGGAGTAGTGAATGGAAGCAAAGTTCAACCTCTCTGAGACCCAGAGGCCAGACAATTGGCAAGTAGTAAATTGTGAAGTGAAATGAGTAGACAGATATCTAGGAATTGGGACAGGAAACTTCTAAGCTGCAGAGAAGTTGGACAGATGGACTTCAGTACAGAGAAAAGAATGAAGCAGTTTGGAATCTTAGTCTGGTTCTGCAGAAGGGGGGGCTGCCTCCAAAGATTCAAGTTAACCCTGTAGGACTGGTTGCTCCATGGAAAGACAGCAGAATGGGGCAGATACCCTGGAGGAGCCCATGGTATTGTGAACTGTGAAAGCAATGTGGAGCTTTGCTCCAAGATGTTTGCTTTCATGTAGCAGGCAACAATTGGAGAGGGAGTCCAGTGTGGCACTTGCTTTATAGCCAGAGGGTGCTTGAACAGTCACCTTTTCAGGAAGGGGTTGATTATTTGACTGAAACTGTTAACATTTTAAAAAATCACTTCAGGGTTCCCAGTGCAACCTTCCCACAGTGACTAGGAAGAAGACAGGTGTGAGAGGCCATCACCAAAAGGGTGTGGTTTGAGCATAGGACTGCAAGGATGTCGGGCCTGACCTCTGAGGTGATAGATCAGGCAAGCTACTGTTATGCTCAGAAATGGCTGAGTCTGAAAGTGCTGACATTGAATGCAATGAGCTTCTTGAACTGTTGACCTGCTGCCTGTGTCTACCACAGATCTGAAATCTGATTGCTATTCCTACCTACAGGCATGGTCAAGGACATGTCTCATCTTGGATGGTTGCCACAGCCTGGGGGAAACAAACAGCAGGGCCTGCAAAACAAAGTGGTATCTCACAACTCCACAAGCCTTGAAGTTAGGAGGAGAAAACCATGATTTCACTGGATTCCAAAATGGCTAACCTGGGAGTGAAAGTAGTCATTCAAAAATACAATTTTTCTTCTTTTTTTAGACTATTTTTTCTTCTTCTTCATTGTTTTATTGAAATTTGGAGGTTTGTTTTGTTCTTTTCTTTTAATTTTTTCTTTCTTACTCTCCATGATTTTTTTCATCCTTTTTTCCTTTATCTTGTTTTCTCTTTTCTATTAATTTTATTTAAGTATATTAATGTCCTACTCCTTAGTCTCACTTTTTTCTCCTCCTCCTCATCCATTCTTTAATCAAATTTTTCTACTTTCATTCTCCCATTTCCAATCCCATATTCAAGCCCATCTTCAATAATATAGCCATTAAGCTTTATTAATCTTTAAATAGTTAATAAATTCTATGTCATTACTGTTGGATTCTTTTCTATTGCTAGTGGAGGTATAGATGTTGCATTAAGTAGATTGTTTGGTTTTTCTTAGTGTTTATACTATAATCATAGATCTATTTTCTATGCATATGGGTAGTACATTATTGTTTCTTATGTCAATATCCAATTTTTATAAGATGATATAATTGCTTCTAATTTACTTGCTATTGCCAGTGTGGCACAGTTGTTGATATTAATAGGTTTTCTCTGTATTCCAATATATGGATTACTTTTTGTCATTAATAATATTGCAATCCATCCTCAGAGAACTCGATCATGTGCAAATTACATTACATCTTTCCCTCCCATATTAACAGAGATGGTCTGCTCTTGGAACAGAGGTAAAGGACTATAGTTAGCCATGCCCTGAGTGCATTACTGAAAAGCAGATATTAAAGAGACCTCCATATTGGCAACAAAGTCTTTCCACTATACATGTCCACAACCTCACACACACACAAAAAGCAAACAAGCAAAAGAGCAAAAAATAGACATGTGAAGAGGCAACAAAATGCCCCCAAATCTCCTAATATTTCCAAAGCAAATTCATGGATTATCCAGGGGGAGGTAAACAAAAGCCACTCGGTCAAATTATTTTAAAGGATTTTTTTAAAAAAGAGATTACTAAGGTGTTCTGCCAGTTCAAAGAAGGTATAATTAAACAGATAATGGTTTAATAAAAAATGATCAGTGAGTTTACAGAACACACAAATAAAAACCTAGCTGAATCAATGAAAATGATACTAAACACCAATTTACCAAAGAATAAGAGTCCATGAAAATGTTCTAAACAGAAATCCAGGAGACTGACAATTTTTTAAAAAACTGTGGGCAGCAGAATAAATCAATGTGTGAACAAAGTGTAAACATGAACATATAGGGCTGCTTTTAGAGATCACTTATTCAGAGAAAAATTAGAGACAAGAGAACATTAAAATGGACCCAAGAGCTGATACATGATGTAAGAAGACTAATCTAAGATTAATTGCAATCAATAAAAAATCAGAAGACAGAACAAATGCCAGAAAAAACTGTTTAAAGAAATAATATCAAAAACTTTACCAATATAGAGAAAGAATTAAGCATATGTGAAGCAGAGAGTACAGTATATAGCCCTGATCAAAACAGAAACTCTCCACAACACACTACACCCAAAATTTCAGAAGTCCAATACAGAGAAAGAATCTTAAATAGTGTTTGAGAAAATCAGCAGATCATTTATATAGGTAAGCCCATTAGAATTACAGTAGACTTATACCTTATACAGGTCCTTATACAGGACAGTTTAGAGAAAAGTATTTAAAACCCTAAAAGAGAATGATGTTCAATCCAACTTAAATGTCTCACAAAAATATCTTTCAAAATCAGTGAATAATATGGTATTTCCATGACAAAGAGCACTTCAAGAAAATCATGAGAACCAAATCAGCACTCCAAAAATATTCTCAAGAATATCCTAGAAAGAGACAATGAAGCAAATAATACCAAAAGTGTATACAATGAAGACAACAGGAAGGATGAGGAGTTAAGCAAAAGGAAAGGGAAAAAGCAACAAAGGAAACCGTACAATGACAGGAATAAGTCAGTAACTTTCAGTAGTAACTCACAATGTGAATGGTCTCACTTCCGCATTCAAATGACAGGAATTGGCAGAATTAATGAACAAACAAAACCCAGTAACATGTTGTATACAAGAGATACATTTAATTCAAACAAATTCACAGGTTAAAAATCAAAGCACGGAGAACATACTCTATGTAACAGGAACCCAGAAAAAAAGCGTGAGTACTTGGATTTCAAGCCAGAACTGATCAGAAGAGTCAAAATGTCATTACATATCACTTACGGGAACAATTCACAGAGAAGAAATAGCAATTATAGACATATGCACAGACACTGGCATGCCCAACTCCATAAAACGAATATGACTGGACATGAAAGATTAGTAAAACACCAACACAATAATTGTGAGGGACCACACTTCCCCACTGTCACAGACAGATCGAGACAAAAAAATCAACAAATAAATATCAGAGTTGAACCAAACCTTTGAACAAATTGATTCAGTAGTTATCTATATTGTGTTTCATCCAAGAGCAATAGAATACACATTTTTCTTAGTAGCATATGGGACTTTCTTCAAAATAGACTATGTGCTAGCCCATAAAGCATGCTTTAGTAATGAAAAGAAATTGAAATTATCCCATGCATATTATCAGATCACAGAGCAATGTAATTAGAAATTAATGGCAAAAGTAATCACAGAAAATATACAAAAACATGAAAATTAAACAACACGGTCTTAAACAATCAATGAGCCACTAAAGAAATCAACGAAGAAATTGGGCATTTCCTAGAAAACATACTGACAATGCCAGTACAACATAACAGAATCTATGGGATACAATGAAAACAGTCATAAAACAGACATTTATATCTGTCAAACCCAATATCAGAAAAACAAAGCGAGTCCAAGAAAGCAGCCTAACAGTGCATCTCATGTTCTTAGAAAAACAAGAACAACTCATGCTAATCTAGTACAAGGAAGGAAAAAAATTTTGGTTTTTTGGTACGGGGGATCGAACTCCAGTCCTTGAGCTTGCGCAGCAGGCGGCGAAATCACTGAGCTAAATCCCCGGCTGAAGGAAGGAAATTTTAAAGATGAGCAGAAATTAATGAAATTGGGACAAAAACACAAAGGATCAATACATTGAAGAGCTGGTCCTTTGAAGTAATAAAATTGACAACAGCAATCTTACCAGGAAAAAAATCCAAGTAAATGCAATCAGAAATGAAAAAAATGAAATCACACTGGACACTGCTAAAATCCAGAAGGTAATTAGTAACTAATTTGATAATCTGTACTCTAATAAATTGCAGAATTCGTAAGAAATGGATGGATTCCTAGACACATTCGATTTACCGAAAGTAAACCAGGAAGATATAAAAACCACAAATAATCCAATAAAAGGCAAAAGAATTGAAACAATAATAAAATTTTATCAATATAGACAAGCTCAGGACACAATGGATTCACTGCTAAATTCTTTTTTTTTTTTTTTTTTTTTTTTGCTTAAATTCTTTTATTGGTACATTTCAGGTATAAAATATATTTACATTTATCATTGGGTACTTGTACCTGTACATGATGTATCTTAGTTCTTATTTTTCCCCCATTACTTGTGTGCCCTTCACCCCCTCCACCCTTCCCTATTTACATAGATTTCATTTCTGTTTTTTTTCTTTTCTCAGATTAGTAGCAAAATACAAATTGACAATTCAAAATTATAAATAAAACTGCTGAGGATGTTTAATTTTTACTCTCCAAATTTAAGAACTAAGTTTGGAAGAAAGAAATTGAAGGCTTTTCTTTCAAACAAATGTAGGTTTTGCCTTTTCTTTTTAAAGCATTAATTAAAAATATTTTCCTCTGGCAGTAGTTTGTGAGTTTTCTTTGTAATGACACCATGATTACAAGATAAAGATGCTTAATTACCATTCCCTGTCTCATTACATTTTTTAAGCACTCAACTTAGGCATTTCAATATTTGCACTAATAAAAGACTATATAGAAATTAAAATCAAATTGACCATTTGCAATATTTGGTTCTCCTATAGTAGGTACTGTATCAATAAATGTTTGAATGCAAACAAATATTTTCATTGGAAAAATACTTCTAAGAACATATTTGCTAAAAAGAAATTAAGAAAAACTAGAGAACTAATATTCAATCTAACAAAATAGTTCAAATTTGTTAATGAGCAATATTATTAAATAGTCAACTTTTTAACTTTAAGAAATGTGCATGGAATTGCATTTGGATGAAGATAATAAAAGACACAGCAATTCACTCTGTTTCATAGGTTGCACATCTTATGCTGTAATGCACAACTTTTGTAAGGCTTAATTTAACAAGGGCTTGGAAATTCTTACCTTAGGACAAATCTTTGATGTGTTTACAGTGGTGTTGTGTTGCTTTTATTAGCCTCCCTTTGAAGTTTCAATACAGAGAATTATTTATAGGGGTTTTTTTTTGGGTTTTTTTTGAGTGACAGGTATGAGGGAAAAGTAAATTCCAAATGTACATGGACAATTTTTTTCTCTAGCTGGAAGACTCTTGCTATTCTAAGAGCTGGTATGGCAGATGGCATTGAGAACACCAGTAGGTAAGGGAGTTAATGCCACACAATCTTCA
>NW_004624799.1:0-15340 GCF_000247695.1 Heterocephalus glaber | reverse complement strand
GCTTTGCCAATTTGGTATCACTGAGCTACAACACCAGTTCCACATTTGAAGATATATATTTATGATAATTAGAGATATTGATTGATTTTGGACCACAGTTAAGGTTAAGAATCACTGAACCATAAATTTCTGGTTAATGCTAACCAAGTGATAAAAGCTCAGTATTTTCATATCTCAGTAAAAACATGCATTAACATGTTAAGATGACTAGGCAAAAATAAGTAATCTTCAGGTTTAAATATAGAATGTACCTCACAAGCCTCATTCTTGGGTGTGGTTTTTGAAAGGTGATTGGATTATGGGGGCACAGTGCTATTCAGAGGATTAATCCATTCATGAATCCATCATTGAATGCACTCTTAGAAAGAGGGCCTTGTGGAAAGAGCTGGTTCACTCGGTGAGTTACATGGAAGTGTGTGTTTCCTTCCCTGGCTCCTCCCTTCTCTCTGTGCTACCTGACTCCCACAATATGAGCAGCTTTTCTCCACCATACCTTTCCACCATGCTCTTCTTGCCTTGGAGCCAACTAACTATGGACTAAATCCTCAAAAAATCATGAGCCAAAGTAAACCTGTTCTCTTTTAAATTGTGGGTTTGGGGTATTTTGTTCCAAGGATGAAGAAAGAAACTAAAGTATGTACACATACATATGTACATGCCTATATGTATGAGCATATATGTGTATGCATATGCATGTATGTATATGTGATGCACATATACATCAAAGATTTTTATGAGGGTAAGTTAATTCAGGAATCAGAATGACATTACTAAATCATTCATTAGTAGTTGATCTTGAACTTACATCTTAATGACCTCAGTCTCTCTTTGTAAAACAGAATCATGTGAGAGTTATATGCAATAACACAGAATTACCGTTTAGATTTAAAATGTTCCCCAAAGTCTCATATTTTTGCAAGGTGATTGAATCATGGGGCCACTCTACTCATCAGTGTATTAATTCACTGATTATTTCAATAGCCGAATGGAATGTACTGTTCAGGGATGAGTCAGTGGGGCTGTGAACTAGAAGAATATATTATTCTCTTCAGCCACCCCCCGCCATGCTTCATAGTCATCATGGTATGAACAACTTTCCTGCATCATGTCCTTTCACCATTTTCACCATGCTGTTTCTGCCTTTGAGCCAACCTCCCTAGACTGACCTACTGAAATGGGACCCCAAAATAAACCTGATTTCATTAAATTGTAGGTGTTGACTACTGGTCTCAGTGAACTGAAAATTGACTAATACAGATTTTAGTACTAGAAGTAGGGTCATTGGTGTGAATATACCTGACCATGTTCCTTTGGAACTGGTTTGTAGGAGGACTTTAGACTCACTAGAGATTTAGGTCTAGAATGCAGTAAACAAGAACTTTATGGGTGATTCTAGTTAGAGCTCAGAAGATCACAAAGCTGATAAATATATATATAATAAAGGCTGTGCTCAGGAGATGTCAGCTGAGAGCAAGGACTCCATTGGCAATTGGATTAGAGGTCATATATGTTAAACTGGCAGAAAATTTGTCTTCATTCTCCTGATATTTTGAGGCTTTGCAGAGTGAGATTAGAGTTGGTAGACTAATTAATCAAGTGAAGAAACTTCAAGGCAGCCCAATATTTAAACTGTGGCACGGTATTACTAGCCTTTTTAAGCCAGTTCTACAGTGAGTGAGATTTAGGAGCAAAAGACACTGCCAGAAGATACAAAATTTCCAGTTTTGGCAGAAAGGAAAGACCTTTAAAGCAAGGGTCCAGGAAATCATGGCTGCTGAGAAGATTAGCATAAAAATGAAGCCAAGCACTTTGCATCAGGACAATAAGAAAGGATGCTTGAAGGGTTCTCAGGAGTTGGCCAGACCTTAACTTTGCAGGCTCAAGGGTGCAAAACTCAAATGTTTTCATTCATGAAGAGAGTCCTTGTGATGGCTATTCAAGAAAGGCCCCTATTGAATTGGTTATATGAATTCTTTTACCTGTGTTTAGCCATCTAGGCAGTCAACAGCCATTAGAGCCATAGGCCAAAGATCCCAGGGTACAAGTTTGTGGCCAGCCTTGGGATCATCCATACATTGTTGGTTTTTCAGGCATACAAAATGGAACAGTTGTAGGGTCAGGGAGGCTTCCACTCAATTTTCAAAGGAAGATGTGGGAGGCCAGGCAATTTGCCTGTGAGATGGCAGTATGTGAAATTGTGAGAGTAAAGCTAAAGATGCAGTGGAGACTAGGAATTTGGAGATACCAGAAATGTATATCATCTACTGAGAAAACCTGGACATCATGTGTGATACCAACCTAAGGCAGATGCCATGTGGACTGGACTGTCCAAGCCCTTTGAACTTCACATCTTGCTGCAACCTGTGCTGGGTGCTGGCCACATAGTTATAGGATTTAATGTTTTCCCTGTTTGATTTCTGTCTTGCTTTGGTCTGATTCCTTTCTATCTCCCTATTTCTCTTTTTTTTGGAAATGCTTACCCCACGCCAGTGTATGTTGGAGGTATTTATCTTTCTTTTTAATTTTTATAGGGGTGTATGCTAAGAGTTTGCTTTATGTCTCAGAGAAGACTTTAAACTTGGACATTTTCAAAATGCTGGAACTGTTAAGACTTTGGTGACTGTTAGAGGTACCGATACATTTTGCACAATGAGATGGACATAAGACTTTTGGGGACCAAGGGGAGAAAGTTATGGTTCAGATATGAAATGTCTCCCCCAAATCTCATGTATTTTAAAGGTAACTGGATCGTGGGGGTACAATAATCATCAGTCAATTAATTCATTAAGTTCATTAGCTGAACATGCTGTTAGTAAGTGAGACCTTGTTGGAGGTGTGTCAATAAAGGCATGAACTTAAAGGCTGGATTCTTATTCCTAGCTGTTCCTTTTGGTTTCTGCTTCCTGGCTGAATGGACATGGTGTGTGCAGTCTTTCTAAATGTGCAGTACTTTAACCATGCAGTTTCTGCCTTGAAGTTTCCCTAATGTGTACTGAGCCCATTGACATTATGACCTAAAATAAATCTCTCCACCTTTAAGTTCTAGGTGTTGGGTTTTATATCTCAGTCATAGGAAAGATGACTACTACACAGAGCTAAGATCATGAAAAATAATTCGCAAGTACCTCAGCATTCCTACCTTCTAAATTCCATGAGTCCATTATGTAAATGAAGGTGAGCCCCATGCTGTATTTTATTAGTTTTGCCTATTTAGATATTTGATTCCGGTTGAAAATACAAAAAGCGTGCATGACAATAAAATAAGACACTAAAATAAGAATTATGAGAAAGCATTTCAAAAGCTAATTAAAATCTTAATACAATAAAAGCTTTAAAATTATATTGTAGCCAGTGATCTGTAATTTTTCCTTTCTGGTATACATTGGATGTTGCTGTATACTTTCATTCTCTACTTGATATCTTGGTGTATTTTATGCCACTTTGGAAGTGATTGCTTTTATAGAATTGAATGATATGATGGCTAACCACAAGAAAACATTGAAAGGTTGAAGGCAGTAAAGTTTGTTTGTTTTTTCAAACAGAAGTAAAAATGACTTTACCCTTCTGCAATGTTTCACTTTCATGCTTTTTATATTGGTTTGGTCAGGAAGTACATCTCATTCACATTGATCATTATAGCACATGCCATCAGGATAGGCATAGCAGAATGTTCAAAAATAAATCAGCTAGACACCAATGAACTTCAAGAAGCCGTACTCTCTGAGTTCCCTAGAGTCTGCAATCCATATATTTATGTCAATTTGAAGGAAAATTTATAGACAGTAAGTCATCATTAATAATACAATATTTGAAAAAAGAATATAACTGTGATTATCATATATTATATAATACATAATAGATTATACATTATATAAGTATTTCTAAAGATACTCATCTGTATTTTCAAATTTTTAAGTCCATGTTTGTAGTACATAATTATTATAATTATCCCAAGAAGTTGATCTATCTATATATGTACAGATAGATAGATACATGTATGTATATATATATATAATGCCTCTTAAGTTTTTCCTCTCTTTATCCTTCCCTTACCGCTCCCACTCCCTCGAGTTCCTTTCAACTCTTGGTCCCCTTCCTACTCTATTTTTTTCATTTTTCCCTCTAATTCTCTTAGATGTTGATCTTTAAAGCAGGTAATTTTCCCACACAGTACTACAAACTGTTTATACACTTTCTTCTGAGCATACAATTCTCATTTTCTCTAGTTTCAAATGATTTTCCCTTTTGCATTTCTTTTAATGTTTTTTAGGATGTAATTCTAAGTATTAATGCCAAAAAAGTCTTTAATGGAGTAATCAAAAAATGAATTTTATAAACCTTAAAGTAATCATGAAAATTTGAAGATTATAATATTTTTGTCAACTGCTTTGTGACTTCCTGGTTCCTTAAAGGCTCCTAGAGATATGCACAAGTGGAGAAAGGGGCCACCAGCTTCCCCTGCAGACACTGTGAAATACAGGCATTTTCCTCCTTGTCAGTTTAACCAGGGCAGCTTGCTATTTTGTGATTTACTTACTGAAGTTCTGTGAAACATATTATTTTAGAAAATATTTATTAATAAAAAAACTAGTGATGAAATTTCAGGGAACATAATGCAGTAATGACCAAAGTCTTGTATCTCATAATATCCATAATATATACAACAAAAGAATATACATGAAAATTTACATGATATTTTTACATAAACAACTTTTTTCTCAGCAGGTATTAGATCCCCTTATTGCCTTATTCAGAAGAAGTTAGTAAAATCTATTTGGGCCAGTCTTGGTAGTAATAATGATTACTTTATAATAATTAAATGATAGTGATGAATGATGAGTGTTTAATGTGCGAATGATGTAGGTCAGTATTTAAAGTCATTTTTCTACCTCAAATCCCTGAAGTCTTCATACGTCTGCTTTCCAAATAGATCACAGCTTTCTACTTCCACATGGATATACCGGTTACAGGAGAGTACCCTTGCAAAATGCTTACCTCAACAAAAGGATCCTTTGCTCTCCTTCCATTTGCCAGTCTTAATTAACTATATTTCCATTCCTTTTTGCAGTTACACAAAATCAAATGTGTATCTCTGTCCCTAGAGGTGCTATTTTCTTATATCTGCCTCCATAAACTTCATACTCCTGTAAATCATCAGAAAGAGTAATCATTAAAATGATCTCTAAGAAATTTTATCAAATATGTAACAGGTAAAGAAAGATTATTAAGTCCAATATACAAAATATAGGCCTTCTCTAAAGTTTTAAATATTCAATAATTTAAAAATAATTGATCTTCTTGCACGCACATTGCATTTTTACTCATCTTTCTGGTGTTAGGCATCACACATTTCTAATGCATGTTCTCTCTGATGTGTGTGATCAAGTATTCTATGAAAGCCTCAGTAAACTCAGGTGTGTGAGGGAACTAGGACCTGTTTCTACCAGTTGCTACTAACTAGCAAGCATCTCTAACTCGCAGTGTTTCTTTGACTTGAAACGTAACCTTTCCTGCCTTCAGTTTCTTATCTGTAAAATTATAGAGTTATGCTGGATGGCTTTTAACTGTGGTATATTTACCCTCTGAAATTATTTGATTCTTTGCCAGCGAAGTCCAAACAGAACTTACTTTCTCAGGGGAATTTCAATGACAGATGGCCTCTACCTTTTATCTACTCTGCAACACCGGAGGGGCTTATACTAGTGTCTCTCCATCCTGTTATGTATAGAAATCATAGCTTTTCATTGGTACTTTCCAGAAAGGCTTTAGTCAGGGATTCTTCTGTTTTGCTTTCCAAGAATTCAAAAAAATCTGAAATCCACAGACAAAAAAATGGCCCTTTTAAACTCAGTTTCGCTTTTTAGCTTTGCTGGAGCCAAATAAATAAAACTCTGAGGATAGCATAACAGCCCTGGTCCTACCCTGGCTGCATGGCAGTTTTGCCTTATCAGAAAGCACCCAAAATGAGTTTCCTGCATGATTGCTTTGCTTTTTCAATTCTCCACCTGCTTCTTAGGACATGTGTAAAATATATTTTTCTTTTGCTATCTCCAGTTTTAGCATTTTCCCATTTCCCATTTTTAAGCTCATAGAATTTTAAAGTAGCCAATCCTTTTCCTTAATGAATATTTTTAAATAATTTGAATATTCAAAATACAGAAAAATAGTTAAAAGAAAAGTTTTTCACATAAAAACAAGAACATGTTTTCCAGACTTCACACTTGTTCCATTTTTTACTTGCTCTAGTCTAAAATGACTTTTGGGTAGAGACGTAAACCTAGCTACCAGCTGTCCAGATTTCTTTTCCTAAATTATCTAAATTGAATTGTTATTTGGTATCATGAGGCTAACTTCTGATGACATTTTGTATTCCACAGTAGTAATTTTCTAATATTTAGTGAGGAAATTAGAAATTAGTACAATATTGAAGAAGTTTAGTATGTCCTAAAAAGTAATTTATATACTTTACTGCTCTAAGTTCAATTAAGAGACAGCAAAAACATGGTAATTTCAACACAGAAAATTTCATAGAAATAATGATTGAATACTGCTAGGTATGTGCAAGTTAACATCATATATCTGAGACTGTTTTCCTCAGAGAGGCCTACTTTTAAGGTTGGTACTTTCGCTGGTTTCTGGGAATTTGGATTTCAGAAGATTTTCCATCATTCCCTGATAAGAATAGCTATTGTGCCTAAACTATTTATGCAAATGATATGCTTAATGCTGAACATCTGGTTTCCTTCTGGGAGTCTGGAATTTTGATACATACTGGGCAAAGGGTGTCTATGTGACCAGCCTCTAATAAAAGCCCTGACCATCAAGTTTCTAATGAGCTCCCCTGATAGGCACTACTTCACATGTGTTGTCACTATTTGAAGCAGAAAGAATTAAGTGAGTTCTATGTGATTCAACTAAGAAAGAACTCTTGTTTCCTTGAGGGTGTTTCAATCCAACTTTTCCTTTGCTGATTTTCTTTGTATTGTTTTCCCCTGTGATAAACTGTGGACACAAATACAACTATTTGCTGAGTCCTGTGAGTCCGTCTAAGGAATCATGGAAATGGGATCGTCTTTTGGATCCATGTTATACTAGTTTACTATAAAATCCTATAAAGAAAACTGTGAAAAATACTCTGGGTTAGAGTGAAAGTGTCTTAGAAAGGATAAATTTAGAAGAGAGAGTTTTTCACCAAGGCTAGTCCCAACCTCCTTGAAGATTTAGTTGCAGCTCAATGAGTGAAAAAATTTTGTTGGATACCCCAAACAAGACGTAGTACTGTTACTGGGCAAGCAGGAAACAGTCTTCCAGAGGACAGGAAGAGGAAGCTGAGAGGCAGACATACAAAGTCAGGGAGTCACTACCCATAAAAGGGAAATAGACACTCAGAGGCATGGGTGAGCAATGGCTGGTTCATATTCACACATCTGAAGTCTGTCTACAACTACAGGTAGGTGTCTTGTGTACAACAGGAGGTCCCTGGCAAGGTGACATCAGGGCAGGGCCATGAGTGCAAGGACACTGAGGGACTGCACCCTTTGGGCTTGCCGTTGGGAAAAATGCTCTCCCATCACACATATTGCTGATATTCTGGGGAGCAGAAGCAAGATAAAGGGAAAGTAGCACTTGGGATCCAGAAAGGTAAAACCCCCTTCATCCTCCAATGCCCCTCTAGCACCCTCTACTGACAAAGTTTAAATACACATTCAGTATAAAGGAAAAAAATACTTTGGAAGAGCCCAGTTGATGAGCTCAGATCAGATATTGAACAGAAATTTGAATCTGAGAAGCAATGAATTGACAACCAGATGGGTCATATATGGAAAATATCTAAAGGATCTTTAAGGAAATTCCTCCTTATCTGAGCATTTTTAATTGACATAATAGAAACTATACCATATCTTACTTTCATCTCTGTCAAATACAAAATAAAACATTATTTTGCATTATCTCTTAGGTACAGATAGAAGACCTTAGTATATACCCTTATGGAAATTTTCATTATTTTCCCATAGCTTGCCCAGGAATTATTCATTTTTAAAAGTTGAATATAGCAGATAATGTAATGAATATATAAGTAATTTTATTTCTAAGATTGTCAGAAAATCACTAAACTCTATTTCGCTATCTACAGGAAACTAGTACTTAGTAAATGTACAAAAACACTCAACAATTTGGTGTAAAATGGCAAAAAAGTGTTACTTAATTTGTAATCTGTATTTTGCTTGTTTTCTATTCACATTTTACTGAATTGAAGCAATACAATACAATACTTTTTCTCCATTTTGTTTTCCCAGGATAAATTGAATATTTAAATTAGAAAATGTACTATTGATTTCCTCTTTCTTTTTCATGAAAATGTTCCTGGTCTTATTAGGTTGATGAATTTATTTCTTAACAGAACTTACATTTTCAACTTAAATTACTCTGTAGTACAACCTAATGTCCCATACAATGATGTTATACCTGTATTCATGTCAAATCTAATTCTGAAGGTTTGATTTGTGTAATGTGAAAGAAATTATTTCCACTTTCTCTACCTTGCAAACAGATCAATTTTCTCATTAGCCTTTCCCATGACTTCTGATTGCTTTAAGCTTATGTTTTTCATATTACTTCATTTCATAGCCAAATTTGGTCCTAATTTCATGTGTGAATAGTTTGAGTACATTTTAGGAGATTTTCTTTATGTTGACTTGTGAACTATATACATCAGTAATAGTGGAATATTGTTCATCATTTTCTTTAGCATTAATTATACTGTGACATGATTGACTTTATACTATTTTTAAGAGATTTCTATTTATCTCTTTTAGTTTTTTATTTTATCAAAATTTAGAAAAGGATAAAATAAGAATATGAACTGCAAGGCAGGTAACAATAGAAGATGAAAGAAGCAAAGTTTTCATAAAAGATTCTAAGGAGACCTCTTTGGGTTTTTGCTCTGACAAAAGCAGTTGTAAGGTAATGGATAATTTCCCCACAAATCTTTTGTTCTGTAATGTGTTTGATGCACAAATAAATATGTGAGTTGAAAGTTTGTAGAATGGAATTAGTGTGCTTAAAAAGGGGGCTATGAAGTGAATACACTGATGTGTGTAAAGTCAAACTTCCTGTAGATAATGGGCACTATTAGGAAGATCTACTCAGAAAAGGGTTTTTCAGAATTTCACAGGCTTCTGTGAATATGAGGTTTTTTCAGTGTCTGCATAAAATAACCATTCACCAAGTGCACATTAAAAATGTTTTCTAATAAAATGTTCTCTATTAGGAAAGTTGATTCTGCTTCATCAGTGAAAAATTGGAGTAATATTTACATGATGAAAAATAAGAAGCAGCAATCTAATGACATTTTCCTTTATATTTTGAGTCTTCAAGAAGTTGGTACTCAGGATGGTAAGAAAATATCTCTTATATAATTTTCATTTGCATAAAACACTTATGGTGCATCTACCTAACATTTTTAGTCTTTATCTGTGTATATACAATTTGTATAACCTAGACCTCAAAATCTTGATGAATAAGACCAAACTTTTTCTACTTTAAAGTCCCAAACTATATAATTTTTACAACTGTTATTTCTTTGTTTTTTCCTCCAACAAAAATCTTGAAGTTTCCCAGTGAGTAATCAGGATCACAGTAAGGTCATGAAGATTTTGCTTATGCCGTTATATATGTTAGAACCACTATAGCCCAGAATGTGGTAATGCTTCATAAAAATCTGTTCTATGAAAACAGAAATGATTAAAAGAATAAAATACCAAAATGTCCCCACCTTAATTGGGCTCTATTGTTCTAAAATGAAATGTTTCTTTTTTTTTTAGAACCTGACTATAAGAAAGAAATCTAAATTTAAGTTATGCATATATATACACACATATATATACACACACACACACACACATATATATATATACACATATATATATATACACACATATATATATATATATATACACATATATATATATTTCTGCAATCAAGTCATTGTGACCTAGTCATTGCTAGGAAATGACATCTTGAGCCTGATTTCATGTCTATGCACTGTGGCATGAGCAAGGCAAATTTCCTCTTTTGTTTCCTCTTTTGTAGGGCAAAAGCTAAATCAATCTTGGGCTTCAGAGAGATGCTCATGTTGGAGAAATAGACTACTGACTTTATTGGAACTAGATTGTCTCTTTGGCCAAAGAAGGTCCCAGCTGTATCTGCAGCAATGGCCAAAACTCCAGCCATGGAGCCCAAAGGTTTTCCAGGGTATTTAGTCGTGTGGTAGCTTCATGACCATAATCAAGATTTTGTTAAAGTGAACATACTCTTTGTCATTCTAACCAAAACTACTGAGAATGGAAGTGGCACTATTGATGTTGAAACTGGGAAATGAGTGAAAATCAAGAAAGCTATTTTTAAGTAGGAATGTGTGGTTTCTGATATCACCATCGCTGTAATACTTTCTTCTTAGTTAAGTTTCCCAGAGGATGCTCTTCTATGGAAATAATTACATCTTTAAGGCTTAAATTTTTTTTTTTTAACTTCAGAGGTCCCAGAAAACTGTTGACTTCTGATGATACTTTTCTGTTTCTGGTTGAGAGAAATTTCACACAATCATCAGGAAAATCAGCTTTTTAACTTTGTCCTATTGTCTTTACATAGGCTTTGACAGGTATTGTCTATTTGGTTCACCAGTTTTTTGGAATGAGATAATCTAAATGGCAATATTGGAAGAATATGTGATGTGTTATATAATTCTACCATGATGATGTTTTTAGAGCTAAGTGCTCTTTTCTCCTCCTCTTTAAAATCTGTTTTCCTCTAGTGCTTTTGGAAATGGAGATTGTCATACAGTGGTTTTTATAATTTTCACTCAATGATTATTGCTAGTTTTACAATTCTTCCCCAACTTCCGTAATAGATGTTGCTCTCTATTCTACTTACATTTGTGATGGAGTGAGGAATTTCAAATCCACCTTGTTGAGACAGTGCCACACTCTCAGGGATTCTGTCAGGATTGGTAGTGATAGTGTAGCATGGCTCATTATCTTTTTATCATCTTGTCCTTCATTTTTTTTTTAACTCAGTGCTTCAACATATAGTTGCATGGTGATGTTAGTTTTTATGGAAATTTTAGAGCAAACTAAAATACATGAATGTGTTTTAAAGCCATGTACTCCTTATTTCTTACCCATTATCTACATAGCTTACTAGTAGAGTCAATTCCCGTTTACTTCTTAGGGCTCAGTTACATCCTTAAGGACTTACCTAGTCTTCATTTTCAATGATGTATGTGTGTACTGGGGCACTGGGGACTGCTTAGTTAGGAAGGATGTACACTTCATTAAGAGTTGATGCATAAAGTACCATATTAAAAAATAACCCTACACTAAAACACTTACACATAAAAAAATTGCATCATTCCCTTTCTTGTTGGAATTTATATCAAATACAGATAAATCAAAATGGTTGAGTAGTCTTCTTGGCACAATTTCCTTAGGGTTATATATTGAACATTTTATGCAGAAAAAACAAAATCTATTGGGTATATAAGAAGACATATTGAAAGCAATTTATTATGGGGTCTTAACTAACAGTTTTATAGAGGCTGAGAAGTCCCATAGTGTTTTGTCTGCTAGTTGGAAGTCTAGTATTTTTTGTACAAATCTAAAGACTTAAGAACTAGGAAAACTGAGCTCTGAGGGAAGGAAAAGTTAGATATCTAAAAAACAGAATAAATGTGGAATCAACAAAAATTTTGAATGACATCTTTTTGTTTCCTGGATCTGGATGGAGGCAACTATGGAGATCTAATTCCACTGATAAAAGAGGAATGGATTAGCTTTTGCCAAACAAGGGCTTGTAGGCTGAGCAATAAGTACCTTTACCATTGCCATTTCTTTTTGTAGTGTGGAATTTAACAAGTACAGTTGAGTGATTTTTTTTTATCAGACTCAAACCTAAATAATATTTATGTTCAAATTATTCTTTATTTTAACTGAAGAAAAATGCCTGCTTATTAATACAAATAAAAGACTATTTTCTGCAAATAGTTGTATAAATTCAATCTATTTTTTTTAGTGCCTGAGATCAAACTCAGAACCTTGTGCTTGCCAGGCAGGTGCAGCACCATGAGCTACATCCCAAGCCTCTATAAACTCAATTTTAAGGGGCCCAATTATTTGTGCTCCCTCACATTTTCTGGGAAACAGATCATTTGAGTAATACTTCTGACCCCTGTTTGCTTCCTCTCTCTTTCCTTTTAAGGGACAACAATTTATTTGAATGGTCACTTGGAAAGAAAGAACTAAGCTTGTTTAATTTCTTTAGCCTCCTGTATTTCTCTTTAAAATATGCCTGTGTGGTAGACACACACATTTCTTCTGCTTTGAGTGGTAAGTTTTATAGAATCAGTATTCTTAGGGAAGGCTAATGATTTTACAGCTTTATCCATGTCTAGATGGGAATGTTCCTTTCAGGCTACAGTTTTGGCAAGCCCACTTTCTTAACAGAACAAGTCATATGTCTAATCTCTATTACTGTACATGCAATGCATTGAACTCTACCTGGCTGATGAGCATGGCAATCTTCACAAGTTTCACAACTACTGAGAAATTAAAGATGACAATGATATAGATTTGACTCCATAAAATACTAAACACCTTCCTCAGTTTGTCCTCATGTACCCTGTAAGGCTATTAAAAACATAATTCTTCACTTCTAACATCTGAAGAAAATTTCATGTGAACTAATATGTTATTTTTTACCATAAAAGAGTAAATTGAAATCTAATGCATACTTTTTCTTGCTATGCATATTAATCAGAGCTTTCATGCATATGAATAGGCACAAAAACATACTGCATATTTTGTGTGTGCATGTAGAAACACAGAACACAGCTAAAGTTTGAGTGATCAGTCTTGCTTTAGTATTTTATATGTTTGAAATTACCAACTAAATGTGTTTATATTAATAAAATTTTTGTGATAACTTTGCTAGAGATTTAGACTACACTTTAAAATTTCCTTTGTATAAACTACTGAGATACATTAGGAGACAAAAAATCAAGTAAGACCTAATGAAAGACAGAGTAAATCCTTTAGGATGATTATCTCAGACAAACGTTCAAAGAATTTTTGTGTGCATGTCAGGTCACTTGCTAGTCTCAAACTAGTAATTTAGATTCGCTTCATTATGGCAACTGAAGTACCTTAGCAAAGGCTGGGAAGAGGCCTGAAGAGCCAGAGAGAAAGAGCAATAACACTTAAACGATGGAGTTGCTCTCATAATTCAGCTCCAGGTAACTCAAACAAGCACCTTGCAAATGACAATTTGCAGGTGACTCAGCAGGAATGAAAATGCAGGAGACACAAGAGTCCTCTAGAAATTCCCTTGATGAGACTTGAAATGAATATTCTGGAGATGTAATTCATTTCTCTCTTTGTTTCAAGAGCTGATACTTCCATTTTAAATCAAGGATACTTTTCAAACCAATGATATCGGAACCTGTAACTGACTTTTAGGGTAATAAAATTTTTAATTCTTTGACTTTAAAATGCACATATATTTTATGTACTGGTGACTTGTTTAAAAAACTCATATTTAAAAAAATTCTTCTCATGACTAACATCATGGAATAATATTTTAAAATCATTTGATTATGTATTAATCTGAATCTTTGAAAGAAAAACCTCACATTCAAAGAAATATTGCAATTATAATGAATATATCTGAAATATTTGTAAGCAGAACAGAATAGGATTTGGTGTTTGGGCTTCAGAATTAAACAGAAATGGACATGAGAATGAATTCTACTAGTTGTGTGACTATGAAAAAATAAGCTAACCGGTTACTCTCTTCATGCTTCCTAATCTATAAAGTAGGAGTAACATTAGTATTAACTTTATAAATTCATGTGAATATAAATAAAATAATTATAACAACCCATTATTGAGAGGCATCTAATAATAATACACTAATCCAAGTGCATCTTATGATTTAATTTTATCTTCACCAGAACTATTTGAGACTACATTCTCATTCTTCACTCCTTTACTAAGTTTTTATACGTAGCAACTGTCATTCCCATACCAAATATTCTCAAAGTGTGACTTTGAACTCAAAATATTTTCCTGAGATGCTCCAAACTAACTCTCTCCATATATATATGGTGTGTGTGTGTGTTATTAACAAGCACATTAGCAACTATGTAAACCTAGCTATAGTCATCACCTTTAAGCCTGCTTCATTCTACTGTTTATCTTGCTTACCTCAGTAAATGGTACTCACTGTCCAAACAGAGTTCACATAAATTTAGTCTAGAAGCCATTCAATCACCAAAACATGATTTACTGCAACTCAATCCATTTAGCCCTTACAAGTTTTCTAATCATTTGTCACCTCAACTATTCTAATGGTCTCATTAGTGCATTTCATTGGAACAGTGTTCATTCTTTCCAATCAGTACCTAATGGATCACCAATATTGTACCAAAATTGTTTTTGTAATGCTCATGTATAATCATGTTTCTGTATTGCAGGTTAAATTTCTCTTTAGATAAAGAATACTTGAAATAATCTACACAGTTCTGTTAGTTCAAGGCTTTGATGAATGTGTAACTTTTTGTGGTTCACTTGGCATTCTAGTGCTTCAGACATAATTTGAATCTTCTATTTTCTCAGATTGGGTCTCCCTCTGTATTGTCTGAATACCTTTGCTCTCAGTTTGCTTCTGACTGGAATGTTCCACCTTCCCTGTCATAGCTTAGCAAATTGACAGTCAACTCTCAGCTTAAGAGGATAGTTTATCCCCTGACATCTTCACATGACAAGTGTTGCTTTGTTACTCTGACCATACTTGAAAGTTTTGTCAATTATTCATATAATCTGATCATCCATAAGCTACATGACGGCAGAGACATGTTTCTCACTTCGACAAGCTCTGTGCGTTGCTCCTCATAAGTACTCTATAACTATTGAAGCATTTGAAAGTGTAAATAAAAAAGATACTGTAATATACCTTTTTTCCCTCTTACCTGCTAGTAATTGGTTTTGAGCTGGGGAGAGATAGAGATAGAGACAGAGATAGAGATAGAGGAGAGAGATAAATGGAGACAGAAAGATTAATACAGAAGTAAAGTATGTGCATAGAAGAAAATAGTAATAGATAGACTCTTGAAATCCCAGGGCAAGAACAGTGATGTTTCAGAGTCAGGGTGATGAAAGGTCAAAGAAGGTCATATTTCCCTTCCAACCTATACTTCACTCTACAATAAGAGGAGCTTCAATATAATAACAGTTCTGCTATTATTTTTAGCTTCATTTACACAACCCTTCGTGTATATATATATATA
>NW_004624798.1:13001975-13021981 GCF_000247695.1 Heterocephalus glaber | reverse complement strand
ACCGGGGATCGAACTCAGGTCCCTGTGTTTGTGCAGCAGGCGGCGAAACCACTGAGCTAAATCCCCAGCCCAACAATACAAGTTATATTCAACTTGAATGTGGGAGTTTCTCTCCTACAAGACATATTAAATACAGACTCTGAAATTCACATGTATAGTTAGTATAAATATTTAGCAAAAGCAAATCTTTGTGTAAAGAACTATGCCTGTTATATATTAAGGCTATTTCTATGCAGTGAGAAGGGGATCTTACTATGTATGTTCTCTAAGAGAAGACAGTTAAGTAGTATAGCATTGAGCTTCGAAGTGAAACAGCCTAGGTTCACTCCCAAATCATGATCATGTTCTTGGACAAATTACTAATCTCTGAGAGCTCCAGCTCCTTCATGGGGCTAATTTTAGTACTTGTGTAACAGAATTTTAATACATATAAAATACTGAAGAGTACCCACAAGTTAAGATCTAATATATATCAACTTATATATACAATACAAAATCGGTTTCTGAAACAGGATAAGAAAAACAAAACCCTTAATGAAAACAAGATATTTTATTGAAACAGTAGATAATGAAGCACTAAAGGTATAATTTAATGTAGGCAAACAGGTTGAGCACTTAAGAGAATTCCCAGATTCCTAAGTTGTATTAAAGAGTTCAGTATCAGAGTTTGGAAAACAAAGTACAATCCCATAATCACCAAAAAGCTTAATTCTTCAAGGAATCTTCTCTGCTGTAAAAACTTGAGAAGCTTGTCTCCTGGCCTTGAAAGGAATTTTAAACACTATTAATTGTAAGTTATAAATTAATTAGACAATTATCATTCTAATACAAAATACATTTTTTTGGTCAAAATAATGGAAATTCCTAAAGGAAAATTAAAATACCGATCTTTAAAAGTTAGGAACAAACATTTTTTTAAAGCCAAGGCACAAAGAAATTAAATTCTGCAGACGATGCATTTTGTAATAAAAGAAAATGTCACTGTTTTAAAAATACTGAGTCAAAAGTGACAATGCTGGCTCTCAGTCAAAGCTACAAACAGTGCAAGAGGAAGAAACCAGAGGAGGCCGAGGGAGTTAGTGCTGTGAGGACAGAGCCTTAAGAAAAGCATGTCTCACTACAGCCTTTAAAAATGTGACCTCAAAAAATAATTCAATGTTTGTGGTACTTTCACAACTTGAATTACAAACCAAAGCATGTTTAGCCAAGCTAAATTAGACTCCCTTAAATCAAGTTCAGAGTACAAAGACGACACATAGAAAACTAAAAATGTAGTGCAGTAAATTAACCACCGTGTATGAATATGTAAAAAAGAATTGAGGAAAATGGCTGTTAACAAAGATCTGTATTTATTATATAACCGAATTGTGTTTTAAGATTATTTTCTAGAATAAATTCCTTCAACTAAACAAGTACTCCCAACATCTAGAACATGGTCTGGGATTAGTAGCTACTGAAATATATATTTATGGCAGAATGTCTTATAATAAGACAATTGCAAAGCTAAAAATTTTTTCTTGATAACCAACTCTTCTCTTCCATCTGATTATCTGTAGAAAAAATCAATACACCAAAATGTATAAAGCACTGGCAAAAAGAACAAAGTAACTATAAGACATAAATGACAAAAAAAGACAAAAGAATGACGACAGTATGGAAAAACACATCATGTTGAATTAGTTGATCAATGAAACTCTATGCCTATGACAGAGGCAGTTCTGGGCAGGCTCTGAATGCAAACTGGCTGAACTGGAGCCCTGATGCTGCTACTCAGTAGCTGTATGACCTTATGAACAGAACATCACCTGTGTGTCTCAGCACCTACATCTGTAAAATGGAGATAATAACACTGTCCACCTTACAGGGCTGCCTTGTGGTTTATGTTAGTTAATATGCTCTCATATGTAAAGTGTAGCACAGAATAAGCACTGTACAACTGTTATTTCTATTTTAATTAGAATCATATGATACCTATATTATTCCTTTTCTACCTAGCAGTATTGTACATTGTTAGTCTTGATTCTTATGGTTAGACACAGCTATTGTCTATGACTCAAAAACAAACAAAACAGCATCAAATGCACAGTGGAGGAAGCACATTGCTAGTATTCTAAGAGCACCAATGACCAGTTTCCAAACTAGAAAGACCAAGAGCCAACTAAAATGCTCAACTCTACTCTGACATTAACCACACTGATGCTTTCTAAAGTTACTTGTACATTAGCGAACAAGCATCTTGGTATTTTTAAAACAATTAAAATGAATCCCTAACTTAACCTGGCCAAATTAGTGATGAGGTTAAAAAGAAATTAGTGTAACTTTGGAATTTAAGTCACTGCAAAAAAATCTTTCAAAGGACAATAATTTTTCTGTGCTATGTCACTCATCACTTAACTCTCATGGATAAAGGCATGAAGCAACTCAAATGAAGTTAATTTCTAGAACTGTATATATCCAATAAGTTTGAGTGTATAAAATAGAGCCTTGGGAATCATAATCACATTTTAATAAATAGTAATTACAAGACCAATAGGAGTTAGGTCTTTGCTTACCATACATGTTGTCATTGTTTATCACTCATCTGATACTAAAAAAGTTAAATAATATAAAACATCTTTATGAAGCATAATGAAGCAACTGAAAGGCATTTAGACACTACCAATTTAAATGTAACGATGCCCATTCCAGAAATTCAGTGATATAAACATAAATGTAATTTTCAACTTAATGAAACAGAATATGGTGTTAGGAGATACAGAGGGGAACAATGACAGGTAAAAACTGTAAACTTTCGCTGGATGTGGTGGCACATGCCTATAAGCCCAGCACTCAGGAGGCTGAGGCAGAAGGATTGCAAGTTAGCAGCAAGCATAACAAGTTCAAGACCAGCCTGGACTATGAAGTGGCACCCTGTCTCAAAAAGCAAAAACAAAAAAATTAAAGCTTTAAGTTTCACCCATTAAAGCTTCACATAATAAACTTACCACTTTCTCCTCTGCAGAAAGAGCACCCTCTATTGCCACTATCTGGTACTGCTTATGTTTTAAATTTCCCACAAGTTTCCGAAGTTGCTTGATACTACTAGCCACGACGTCTTGTTTTAATAGATTCTGCATTTCTCGAGAAGGACATCCAGGATCAAATATTAGTAAACATAATGTTTTGTTTTTTCTCTCTTCAATTCCAATAACTGTTCGACTATGACCTATCAAAATATAAAATAAAAGCTATCTGTAAACCCTTTCTACCCATTGTTATTATACAGACACAAATAACCTCACATATTCACACGTACACATATATTCTTACTCTTTGTATGTTTATTAGAATTACAAATATGGGCAGTCTCTGACATTTATGTACCTGAGATCTCTCCTAAAACCCTAGTAGGTCGTTTTACTTCCTACCCTTCACTTTTACTTTCATTTTTAAAGGCTTTATTACAAAAAACAAAACAAAACAAAAAAACCTCTCCTTCTACTCTACAACATATTTTATTTTTCCCAACCTCTTGATGTCTTTTCCTTCCCTAGTCTCTTATTTAAATTATCTCATCTGAAAAGACTTACCTATCCTAGTTCGAAAACATTGATGGGTCCAAAAGGCCAATAGAAGTTAGTTATATATACTAGAATATCAATGGGGAGGGCTTAATTTCTTATGGTTTGTATTCCTGAATGATTACTTCTCTTTATTCCTGTCAATGCAAATCATTATTCAATAAAATTTCTCTCATATCTGTATGCCAGCACGGTTGCAGCAGTAAGGTAGACAGCAACAAACAAACCAACATGCCTGCTTTCATGGAGCTTATATTCAAAGAGGAGCAGGCACTCTGTAAACAAGGCAGATAAATGAAGGAAATGCCAGTGGTGGGCTGTGGGACTAACTATGAACTTTTAAATAAGGTGAGGCAGGGGCAGCCTTCAATAAAATGACATCTGGATAAAGATCTGAGGAAGGTAATGGAGGAGCAATGAAAGGAGAGTGGGGCCGGGATTTAGCCCAGTGGTTCTGCTGCCTGCCTTGCAAGCGCAAGGACCTGAGTTCGATCCCCGGTACCAAAAAAAAAATGAAAGAAGAGTGATACACACAAAGAAAACAGCATGTGCAAAAGGCCCCCAAGATGCCAGGAATACTGCCCTTTAGTACTCAAGAAGGGAGGCTAATGTCACAAAACTTCCCCCACATCCCTATCATCAAAATCTTAACCTCTTACCTAGGAGTTATACTAACCTGGATGCTGAAGATAGATAGGAGGTTTGGATGTGCATACTACCTTTGCATTCCCTTCCTGCTCTGAAGAATAATAGTTCAATATCCATTCAAATAAGCGAGGATGTGTACCCGAAGGACCAGTTGCCTTGTGAAAATCAACAATACGGCACCTAGAAAAAGTGGTAATTTCACTTAGGGCAGATTTTCAAAATATTTTCACTGATACAACTAATCAAATACACATAGAATTTTAATTTAGAACTAAATCTGGTTACATCACGGCTGACTAGAGGGAGTGGTGTGTGTGGGAAGCTGATGCTCGAGAGAGAGGTGGGGAAGTGCAGATACTCAGAAATGGGAGGGAGAATGAAGGCAACCAAAGGCCAGCACCACAGGAAATCCAGTTTGGGGTGGGCAGACAGGGAAGCTGGGCCATCCTTTGACCCTAGCATTGCTTACACCTAAGTCCAGCAAACATCCTCTTGGGAGAGGACCTAACATCCTGAGGAAGGGGCTGGATACCCCAACATCTAGTGCCATCCACCATGGCTCCATTCACACTGGAAGAGCGAGATGGTGAGTCACACTCACTGAGCAGGGCACCACAGAAACCAAAGGCCAGATACTCATGCAGGGACTCAGGACTGGACAGCCCTTGGAAAGTAAAAAGCAAGGGCATGGGCCTGATGAGGGACCTGGAACTATTGACCCTAAGAGCTCAGTGAGCTGCACAAGTGGGCAATGGCTACAACCAGTGTGATCAAGGGGACACTTGAGTACTGCCCTAAATACCAGTGAAGTCAAGGTAAGTGGCTGTGGGATATCCTGTTCACCACCCACCACCCTTCAGTGCCCACTAAGGAACCCTGGCACCCACAAGCAGAAGCTGGTGAGCTCAGAGCCCTAGGCACGACTGAGCTCGAAGGGTGGACAGGGACCCTGTGGAGTGTGTTCAGCACGTTTGGTGCAGGTGGAGAACTGGAGAAGAGCATACAGCCAGAGGGAAGGGGTGACGTGGTTCCCCAGCCAGATATCAGAACCGTACAGAAAGAGCAGACACAAGCAGCTTCAGGGATGATCAGAGGGAAGGGGGAAGAGATGGAGAAAACCTTGGGAATCAGCAGAAGACTGGGTGTGTAACCGGCCACACTGGACCCTTCTAACCTCCAGCACCTGCAGGTGTCTGCTCACATACAGAGGCAAAACCTCCAGCGAGCCATTCCCACGGGGTCACGGCCCAGACCAAGCAGCGCAAGGCCTGCAGGGGGGGATGCAGGCCCAGTGGCCGCCTGGACACCCTACAAGTCAAGCTCTCCCACCTGTGAGCGTGGGGGAAGAGCACATAGGCTGAACTCTGACCACTGTATAAAGAGGCCTGCCAAGTCTCTTCTGTGTTTTTGTACATATGTTATGTCTTTTTACTCTTTCTCTTATTTTTCTTTTTCTCCTTTCATCTGGTATACGTGGGAGGTGTTCATATATATGAAATGGAGAGTAAAAACAAATTGGTGCTTCAGTTAGTATTTTTCATGGACACGTTGGGTTAACTCTCATTAAAAACTGAGTACAGAGCAGTGGTGCTGAAACTGTGGCATGCATGCCAGTCAGTCGTTTGTTATCACTGAAAGTTCTAAAAGGTTCACCACTGCCAGGATAGAGCATTCAAACCAGCTTCCTGTCGGCATATTAATCAACTCTGACCTTCTCACAGCTTTCTCTAACCTCAAATTACATTTCCCTCCCTCTTGATCCCTCTTTCTTCCCCAAATATCCTCTCAAAACCCCACTCCACCAGCTCTCCACTCATGTTTTAAAAATAATTATCAAGAAGAGGGCCGGGGATTTAGCTCAGTGGTTCCACCGCCTGCCTTGCAAGTGCAAGGTCCTGAGTTCGATCCCCGGTGCCAAAAAAGTTTTTAAAAGTATAAATAAGAGATGGGGGAGGGGACATAAAAAGAGTAAAGCTGTATTATGTACATGTGCAAACTCCACATCATGGATGTAATCACTGTATACTGCAAACATGCACCAATGAAAATTTAAAAGGACGACACAGGTCCCCCCTTCTTCCACTTGCTGTTATCTCACCCCCTCTTCACTTCCTTCTGAACTAGTCATTCCTTTTCTCCTTCCTCTATCTTCCCTCATCCACGACATCCCAGCCTAATTTGTTTCAGCAATGTGTCACCATCTTTCTGGGTCACTGAAAGGGGACTGAAATAGAGCAAATTTTACATTACATGGATCTGTGGATGCTGATATAAATGGCAGTTGTTAAAAGTTAAAAATCTCAAGAATTCAGCAAAAAGAAAGAATACTAAAAGCTGTTAAAGAAAAACATGAGGTAACTTATAGGCAAGCTTGCTGAAGTTAACAGTTGATTTTTCAACACAAAATTTAAAGGCCAGGAGAGCTTGCAGTGAAGTTCCTCAAGCCCCAAAATAACAAACATAAATATATCCAACAAAACTATCTTTCAAAATTGACAGAAATAAAAGACATTCCAAGAGCACTGAAGAAATTAATGGCCATGAAACTAGCACTGCAAAAAGTGCTAAAAGGAATCTTAGACAGACAGAGAGAGAGCAATATCACAAAGAGCTCTAAAACAGAATACATCTAAAAGTGATAATAGTTCAACAAAAGGGAAAATAATACAATGACAGGATTCAGGGAATACCTTTCAATAATAACTCTCAATGTAAATGTTCTTAACAATCCAATCAAAAGACACAGATTGACAGATTGGGTCAAAGAACAAAACCCAACTATGTGTGCACAGAAGAGACACCTCATCCACAAAGAAACACAAAAACTGAAAGTGAAAGGATGGAAAATGATATACCATGCAAGTGTAGCCTGAAAACAAGCAGAAGTAGCTGTCCTATCTGCAGACAAAGTGGACATCAAGCCAAAACTGAGCAAGAGACAAAGAAGGTCACTACACAGTGGTAAAAAGAGCAATGCAACAGGAGAAGATAATGATTGTTATTTATACATGCACCAAATGCCAGCCCACTCACTTTAATAAAACCAATATTACTGATCATTAAAGGGAATTTCAATACCCCACTCTCATAAATAGGTCAACCAGACCAAAAAAAAAAAAACACACACACACACAAAAAATGTATTTAATAGATATCTATAAAAGTTTTCATCCAACAACAGAGTACAAAGTTTTTCAGTGGCACAGTTTGTCCAAAATAGACATTTCAGACCATGAAGTATGCTTACAATACAAAGCAACAATCTCCTGCATACTACTAGGTCATAATGGAATGAAACTAGAAATCAAAGCAAAATAAATCACAGAAACTACACAAACACACAAAGATTAAATAATACACTCTCAAACAATCAATAGTTACAGAAGAAAATAGGAAAGAAAAGTTTCTAGAATCCAATGGCAACGGCAGCACAACATACCCAAATCTATGGAACACAATGATAGCAGTTCTAAGAAGGAAATTACACCTGTAAATGCCTACATTAAAAAAACCGAGCCATACAAAATAAACAGCCTACTGATGCATCTTAAGGTTCTAGAATAACAAGACCAATCCAAGTGGAAAACTCAAAAGAAAAGATAAAGAACAGAACAGAAATTAATGAAATTGACACTAAAAGAAAAAATATAAGGAATCAATCAAAGAGCTGGTTCTTTGAAACTATAAAAAAGATTGATAAACCCTATGCTAAACTTATCTAAAGACTAATATTAGTGTGGAAAATGAAATGAAAAAGGCAAAAATCACAATCATATATATTACTGAAATCCAGAGGATTATAAGAAACTATTTTGAAAACTTATATTCCAATAAATCTGAGAAACTAGAATAAATTCCTAGACACATATGAATTATCAACTCTGAATAAAGAACATATAAACATCTTCAACAGACCAATACCAGGCAATGAAATAGAGACAATAATAAAAACTGCAGCAATTAAGAAAAAAACCAGGCTGGCCGCACCTGTCTTGCAAGGGCAAGGTCCTGAGTTCAATCCCTGGTACAAAAAAAGGAAAAAAAAAAGAAAGAAAGAAAGAAAAAGCCAGGACTCAATGGATTTACCACTGAATTTTACCAGAACTGTGGGGAAGAACTAATGCCAGCATTCCTCAAACTTATCCAATAAATTTAAAGGGAAGAAATACTGCCATTCATTCCTTCAATCTAGCATTACTCTGATACCTAACCAGACAACGACTCAAACGAAAAATAAAAAAAAGGCCAGTTTCCTTAATGAACACAGATAAAAAAATCCTCAATAAGATATTTGCAAAAGAATGCAACAAATCATTAAAAACATCATACACCATGACCAAGTCAGCTTAATCCCAGGGATGTAAGAAGAGTTCAATATACATACATCAATGAATGTAATGCACTGCATTAACAGAAGTAAGGATAAAAATTACATGGTCATCTCAACAGATGCAAAAGACCTTTGGCAATATATAACATTCATTCATGATTAAAAAAAAAAAAAACTGTGATGAAAATAAGTATAGAAGGACCTTACCTCAAACTGATAAAAATCATTTATGAAAAACCACTACCATAATCATACTAAGCTGGGAAAAACTGAAAGCCCTCCTTCTAAAATCAGCACAAGGGTGTTCACTCTTACCACTCCTGTTCAATATAGTACTCAAAACATTGGACCAATCAGGCAAGAGAAAGAAATAAAATGGATACAAATAGGAAAGGTAGATGTCAAACTTTCCTTACTTGTAGAAGATGTGATCTTTTACATAGAAGACTCAAAAATCTCAAGCAGAAGACCCTTAGAATAAACAAATTTAGCAAAGTGGTAGCATATAAAACCAACACACAAAAATCAATGGTGGTCCTATACAACATGGTCTCTTTAAAAAAATTAAATATCTAGGAATTTACCTAACCAAGAAAATGACAGATCTCTATAATGAAGAGTACACTGCTCTGACAATAAAGCTTGAAGAAGAAATTATAGAAGACATCCCTTGTTCTTGGATAGCCAAAACAAAAATTGTCAAAATGACCACATTACCAAAAATGATTATATATATCATCCTTATTCTTCACAGAACTAGAAAAAACAATTCTAAAATTTATATGGAATGAGAAGAGATCCAGAATAGACAAAGCACTTCTGAGCAAATGAGCAAAGAGACTTGAAGTTATACAAAAAATGTATAGCAACAAAAACAGCACAGTACTGGCACAGAAACAACCATGTTGACCAATGGAACAGAACAGAAGAGGCAGGGAAAAACCCCAAGCACCTTTAGTCATCTGATTTTGACAAAAGGGCTAAAAATACACATTGAAATAAGATAGTGTCTTTAACAAAAGGTGCTGGGAAAACTGACTATACACATGCGAAAGAATCTTATAATCTCTTACCCTAGACTATAATCAAATGAATTAAAGACCTCAATAGAAAAACAAAAGCAGTAAAAAAGAAAAAAAAACACTGAATCTGCTGGGGGAAAAATAGGTAGAATTCTTGAAAATACAGGCATATGCAAGGACTTTCTGCATAAGACATAATACTATACCAAGAATCAACAAAAGGGATTTTATCAAATTAAAAAGCTACAGATCAAAGCAAACAACCAACAGAGTGAAGAGATAACCTACGAAACAGGAAAAAAATTTGCCAGCTACTACTCAGACAGAGGAGTATTATCTAGACTATATAAAGAACTCAAAGGCCAGGGATTTAGCTCAGTGGCACCGTGCCTGCCTAGCAAGCGCAAGAGATACCCAGTACCAGAAAAAAAGAAAAAGGAAAAAAAAAAAAACCCTCAAAAAATTAGATCTTCCCAAAATAAAAAATGGGTAACTGAAACAAAAAGACACTTTTCAAAATAAGAACAAATGGCCAATAAGTACATGAGAAAATGTTCAGCATCTTTGGCCATTAGAGAAATGATAATCAAAACAACACTGAGATTCTACCTTATTTCAATAAGAATGGCTATTTTGAAGGACTCAAAAAACAACAAATGCAGTGAGGTTTTAGAGAAATAGGAAGCCTTCTACATTTCTGGTGGGGATGTAAACTAACAACTACTATGGAAATAAAAAGGGACAATACAAAAAACTAAAACTAGAAATTCCATTTGACCCAGCTTTACCCTTCCTTTGTATCTTTCCCAGACAAAGTCCTATTATGGAGGTATATGCATACCCATCTTTATGCAGCAGCAAAACGATCATTAAGTCCCAGAAGCAGCCTGTATGCCAATCAACACATGAGAAGATAAAGAAAATGTGGTCCACACACACAGTGGAGCACTCAGCAATAAAGATGGATAAATTTGCATCATCTGGTTTAACATGGTACAGTTTCTCTAATATAAGAGAATCCAAATATAAATAATATAAAGAACAAAATAAAAGATGAAGGATTTGGGGAAATAAGACTGCAGATGGGAAGGAAGTCAGGGGAAGGACTGACAGGGATGTGTGTCAGGGAAGGTTGTAAAAGTGATCAAGGCGAGATATATCAATTTCTCAAGATGAATAATTAATTATGTATCGCAAACATATACTAATAAATTTCTTAAAAGGCAAATGAAGCTCTCTCTTTCTCTCACACACACACACCACACATAGACACACACAAGAACTAAATTCATCTAGCCATTAGTTCCTTATGATGGAAGAACAAATATGAAACATAAACTTTTATTATTTATCTGGAAAACTGTCATTTTTTGTGAAGGAAATATTTATTTAAATAACCACAGTAAGATTGTGAACTAAAGATTACAAATATTTTCTCACATATTAAAACTCTTTGAGTATTAAATGAGGGCCAGGTTTGATTTTTAAGTCATCTACATATAATCTGAGCCATAGCTTTCATTCTAAAATATCTAACACTGATTGAGCTAGAAACTTACTTTTGATTTTATTTTCCCAACAGCCATTTGCATATATAAAAAATAATCTGAACACTTTCAATTTTCTCAAATCTCAATAGTAGATGAGGGTATATGTAAAGATTAAGAAAATGCCTGCCTACATCTACACAGCTATCTGTCTCCTCTGATACCAACCCACAGTAGTATGCTTCCTTCCAGAGGAAATCTCCCTTGAATAAATAACAGTTTTTCAACCAGACCACTGTTTGTACTATTCAATAACTGTTTTTAAAAAGTAAAGTATATACAAAAATCACTTAGTAGTTTTTATCACTTCATAGCACAGATTATCCTTGTCTCTCTTGGCAGTAAAATCTTCAAATGTCCAAATTACAAGGGTTGCTAACCTTAGTCTAACAAAATTTAATGCTGACAGTTTACAACTATTGACTACTGAGGTTTATGTACTCAAATAAAATTCAGGATAAATTATTTTCAAGTAAGGACACTACTTTGGGGTTATCAGTTTGATTGCATGTTTAGATTTAGAATATTTAACAGTACCCTACAGAGTGTAATTCATATAGAAAACAAAATGAAGACACAGACAGCAGTAAACACATGCAGGGTATCATTAATAGAAAAGCCCTATAAAGCTACCAAGAAAGAAGCTGGATGTAAAAGCTGGACTTTTAGAAGAGAATTTTTTTTCCTAAATAACTTAAAAGGAATATTTAAGTCATATAGTAAAAATGAAAAGGAAAGGCAATTATTAACCTCAAGAAATCTTTAGAAAGCTTTTCAGGAAAGAAAATAAAATCAGCAATGAGCAATATTCACACAATCATCATGTGAGCTCTCATTTTAATGTAGTAGAAACTGACTTACGCATATTAGATTAAGGGTTGCAGACTGAGGGTGAGGAGGTAGAAGACAAAGAAAAGCAAGTGACAATGTCTAAAAATGATAAACCAAGAAATGGCTACAAAAGCACATCGTTTAAAAACAGAAATGACAGTTGCCTCTGCAAAATAAGACTTGGGAACAGAGAGAGCATGAGATAGGGAATCATTGCTGGTTTCCATTATAAGCCTTTCAGGGCTAATTAAATTCATTTTTAACTATTTCTCTCCTCTCTCTCTCTCTCTTTCTTTTTTTTTGGTACCAAGGATTGAACTCAGGACCTTGTGCTTGCAAGGCTCCCTGGGCCTTTAACAATCTCTTTGATAAAAATAAAATTCAGAAAAATAAAAAATCTCTCTGATATGGCAGTAACATTAATTGGGGTTTTTCAGGTACATACTTGACCCTCAGGGAAGTCAGGAGGGTAAATACTTCACATGCTCCAATCCAGGCTTTTGTTCCCTGTAACCTGTTATTAAGTTGAGAGGCCCCCTGAGGATCAAAACCTTCTTTCCATGCATCTTCAATCATAGACTGAATTTTTGGGATACAAGGAACTGACATACCTAAAATTATATAAGCAAACAAATTACATGACAATTACTAAAGGAACACTTTAGGCAAACCTACAATACAGCTTTGAAGATAGTCATCTTCTATTATATTACTTTCTCTCCCTCTAACCAAAATTCAAATTTCTTATATAAAATCCATTACAGTACTTCTATTAGTTATTATGTGCAGTATATTTAATTCATCCCATATCACATATATCTGTATTTCACATACCTTTCAAGCAATCATCATAAGCCTCATTCTGCAATAAGGACGAAAGTAGCATTTGGAAATTTCTGTAACCACAACCCCAACCTTTGTCACCTAGAGAAGAATGAAAATGATCCACCACTGCAGAAAGCCACACATGCCTCACATCTGTGGCAGCGTTCTGATAGTATCTATGAAGTGCTTCAATAATTCCTAAAGGACAAAGAGGTTTAGAAGACAGGAAGATTTGTTATCATCAGTATATGGCCGTCAGTTTTAAAATTTTTAATTTGTACAAGTTTGTTGTACATACTAATTAAATTCACCATGAGGAGTTAACATATACATAACAAATCTGAATTCTACATCCTTTCCCCTTCCTCCCTCCATCTCTGCATTCCCTTCCCATCTGCAAAAGATCTATCTCCCTGTTCCTATCATGTCTTTCATTTTGTTCTTTATATTATTTATACTCTAGGTGTCTTCTATAAGAGAAATCATGCACTATTTAAGTTTGTGTGCCTGCTTTATTACATTTAACATTATAGTCCCACGATGAATCCATTTTCCTAGAAATGACTCAAATTTATCCTTTTTTCGGTGTGTGTGGGGGGGTTACCGGGGATCGAACTCGGGTCCTTGCGCTTGCGCACCAGGCGACAAAACCACTGAGCTAAATCCCCGGCCCTAAATTTATCCTTTCTTATGATTGAGTTTTATACACACACACACAACACATTTCATTATCCATTCATCTGTTAATGGACATATAGGTTGCTTCCAAGATTTAGCTGAGTTGTGCTGCTATAACCACAAGAATGCATGTTATCACTGTAATATGACATTTTTAATAAATATATGAAAAACTGTTCAACATCTTTGGCCATTACAAAAGGGCATATTAAAACAACACTGAGATATGATCTTACTCCAGAAAGAATGACCATTATCAAGAAATTAAATAACAGATGCTGGTGAGGTTGCATGGATAAAGGAACCCTTCTACATTGCTGTGTCATACATTTCTAACATCAACCTTGCACAAGTTCTAAAGCTAAATCCCACCAATTCTTTTTCTTTACCGTCTTACCACTTACAATCTTAGATCATGCCCTTGCTTGTTACTATATCCAAGTTTCCTAAACATTAGCATATCCTTTACAGGGAACTGAAATTGTCTGCATCTTTTATCTCTGCATCTACAGGGCCTAGAACCTAAAACTTCAACTTGAATGCCTTTTTTGTCTCTCCTTTTCATTATACATATTGCTGAAGATCACTCAGTCCTAAACAACTTGCCAAATCAAGACAATAGCTCCCCATTACCTATAAAATTATACTAATCTATGGTATATGATGCCTACTGTGATGTATTCTGATATTATTTACAAAGTAAAAGAAAAATTTTTTTTGGTACCAGGGATCGAACTCAGGACCTTGTGCTTGTGAGGCAGGCATCACCACCACTGAACTAAATCCCTGGCCTAAAAGGAAATTATTATTATTATTATTATTATTTTTTTTTTTTTTGGTACTGGGGATCAAACTTGAGTCCTTGCGCTTGTGCAGCAGGCAGCAAAACCACTGAGCTAAATCCCCGGCCCAGGAAATTATTTTTAAATGAATTATTTACTATAAAAAGAGAAGTTCAGAAATTTCAAAACAACCAATTTTTAAAAAGTATTTGAATATAGTTTCATCTGAAATTATATAACCTTGGCTTATACATACAATATTAAAATTATGATTCCCACGTTTACCACTCACCAGAAGTTTTTGTTTTTCCGTCATCAACACCAGCAGCAAGGGATTCCATCAGGTCAGCTTTTCTCTTGTGAAACTCAGTCGGATGCATTCTTCCTCTATTTACTTCTATCTCCATATTCCGGAGTTGCTGTTGTTTATATCCTCCAGAACCATCTAAACCATATTGTCGCTATTGAACATGAAAATAAATGACTTACACATCCTTGTCTTAATAGTTTATGTTAGAGAGACCTCACAGAGGACTACAGACAGCAGCACTGAAGAGATTCACATCAAGATCTATAGATATTTGGGATGGTGGGGGGACAAAAACTCAAACATTGAAAGGTACCATGAAGGAGAAGCCCACCAGGTGAATTCCAGTGCAAGGGTGGAGAGAGAAAGAAGCAGGGGCCACCTCTTGATCCCAGCACTACTCTTAGCTGGGGTTCAGGGAACAAGTGAGAATCCAACCTGAGGACCAACCTCAAGGTGAACCATGGAGGGCCAAGTCCTACACTCTTGAGGGCCAGGACCTACACCATCAAGGACCAGGACCTATGCCACCGTGGGACAGGCCCTATGCTACCATAGGCCAGGACCTATACCATCATGGGACAGGTGTGAGGGACAGGACCCATGCTATTGTGGGACAGGAACTAACCCGAGAGGAGCAACTGGACAGCTATAGCCAAACTGCTACAATGGGTGCCAGGCCCAGCAGCCACCTGTCCCAGGTCTTCCTACAAGGACACAGAGCCACAAGAGGGCCACCTCAGGTCAGGGCACCAAGGAAGGCACATGACAGAAAATCCCTGGAGGGTGAGGACTGGGTTCTGAGAGAGCCCTAGAGACAGAGGAAGGAGGGTGGTACAGAGGCCTGGAACCAGACCAGAGGGACCTGTGGGATGGTGAATTGTACTTGGATGGCAAGGTCACTCTATCACCGCCCTCTACCACCTGGGTGGGATCCCCCACCAGCTACCAAGGCCCTGAGATCACCCTCCTGGCCCCTGGCAGAGGCCCCATCCTCACCTGGCCAGGCCCTATATACCCTGGGACTGTGGCCGGATGGCATGGTGGGTCACACAGATGGCACTGAGAGGAGTAAAGGAGCTGCAGGGGTGACATGCAGAGACTGTGAAGGCCTCCAGAGGCTGATGGTGTCTAATCATAAAAAGGCAAAACCTTGCACAGTCACACCTACAGAAGCAACTCTGCTGCAGAGGCAACAAGCAGCCTCTGAGGTCCACCGGGACCCGGGACCCTTCCCTTACGGGCAGGCACAGGATAAATTGCTAGCAGGAGCCAGCTCCAGCCACAGCAGGCACATCAACCTCCTAGCCACCACCACAGTGGATTGGAGCCCAGTCCAACTGCTGGACCAAGCCTCTCCAAATGTGAGCAGAGGGGAAGAGCACTCTGGTCAGATTCTGACTGCACTGTTAACAGGACTGAGAGGAGTGTGTGCTTTTGAGTTTTTGTATGCATACAGGTTTTTTCCTTCATCTTGTATTTTTCTCCTTTTAAGTGGAATATGTATGAGAAGTGTTTGTATATGTGAAATGGAGAATAAAAATTAATTCATGCTTTAGCTTAGATGGTACCATTCATGTGCACATCAGTGCACATGTACACTAAAATAAATGTATGGTAGATTCAAACACAACCATTTTATTAGCATGTTTATTGTTTTTGACCTTCTTAGAGCTTCTCCCAATCTTCAATTATACTTCCTTCTCCCTTATTTTCCCCTACACTCACAAATAATTTCTCAAACTCCCTCACCCACCACATCATTCAAGATATAAAAATAACATCACCAAATTTGTATCTCGTTTCCTACTTTCATTTGAGATTGTTTTCTTTGTCCCTTCTTTCTGAACTATTTTTTCTTCCTAATTCCTCCACTCATACTCATACTCTACATCCCAGCCTACTTCTCATCAGTACTCTTTCACTATATATTGAAAAAGGTGGGAAGCTGTAAAAACAAAATTTTAATTACATGATTGATATATGACTGGTTCTGTAGATGCTGATATAATCGGATATTGTTGTCTTCTTGGAACACAGTGACCAGGACTGATCCTATAACACTGAATAGAATGAATAGGTGCACGAACACCAATACATAAAGGTGATCAGGTTACATCGAGAGAAGTGCATTAACTAAGGAGATCAAAAGCTTTAAAAAAGCTTGAAGAGAACTAAGAGGAAACAAGCTGAACCATAATCAGCTCTACACAGATCAAGCCTTACAAGTATACAAACAAGCTCTCAGAGTTGGTCACCGGAAAGAGAAAGCCATGATTTGTATCCTGCATTTGATTGTGTAAAGGGCAGCGTTTGATATCACTGTCTACTGCACTGTAACAAAGTCTGGGTTCGTTCTTTAGGAAGCTCACAAGTTATACATTTGTACACAGAATTCAGTCTATTTTTCAGCTCTGCAAAGTTTTAAAATGCATCTGTGCAGAGTGGGGTATATGGAATATCTCTGTCCCTTCCTCTCAATTTTGCTGTGAATCTAAAAATACTTTTAAAAATGAAATCTTTAATGATGATTTTTTAAAACCAACAAAAAAACAAAACAATAACCAGCATGGTACTGGCACAAAACAGACATGTTGATCAATGGAACAGAATTGCAGCGTAGAAACAACTTCATGTGTCTTTAGTCATTTGAGTTTGAGGAAAAGGGCCAAAAGCATATGTTGAAAAAGAGCCTCCTTGACAATAGTGCTGGGAAAAATAGTTATCCACATGCAGAAAAATGAATCTAGAACCTTATCTCTTACACTGTAGTAAAATCTAACGAAAAATGGGTCAAAGAAGTAGATACAGTAAGTCCCCAACTTAGAAATGTTTGAGTTGTGAACTCTCACAGGTGTACTATACAAGATTCACTCTGTTGGATTACGAACAAATCTGACTTATGAACATTCTCCCAGAATGGAATTTATTTGTAAGTCAAGGACTTACTATGTAAACAGAGAAAACCAAATCTGCTGGAAGATAAAATAGGTAATTCTTGAAGATATAGCTAAAGACTTTCCAAGCAAAACACAAATTACATAAGAAATGATACCAAGAATCAATAAATGAGATTATATCAATTTAAAAAGGTTTTTCTGCACAGGAAAGGAAACAACCAACAGCAGAAAGAAATAACCTACAGAATTTAAAACTTGGGAAACACTGATTCAAGTATAAATTTCACTTTTAAGTATCTGTATAAACTAAGGCTCTCTTAATTTCCCCATCAAGCTACACAGGTTTTAATCTAAGCTTTACCATCTACTAATTGTCTAACTTAGGCAAATTACTTAACCACTCTGTTTGCATTTGTTCACCTGAAAGGGGAGGGGGGTTGTTCTGGATTTGTCGTGAAGATTTTGAGATACTATACTATACTCCAGTACTTCACCACAATGAGTACTTATAAATTGTGGTTATGAACTGTAAGATACACAGAGAAAAATACTTTAGAGCAGAAATAATACACTTATGTCTTAAAAGTATATTTGAGAAATAAAAACTCTAATTCTAATTCAAAACATTATAACTGTTACTGATCTCAGTACCTGCAGCTTATGGAATTCTTCCATTTCTTGTACTGACTCCTCAGATTGCTTCCGGTCTTCTTCCTGCTGAAGCTGGTGAGCCAATTCTAGATCAGCAGAACACTGAATTCTATCCATGCCTATTAAACATTTTTAATGTTCAGAACAAAATAACTGCTATCATCAAAACCTATCTATCAATCAATAAATATCTCAAAATAGAATAAGAGTCATTATTTGTTATTTATTTATGATTGTGATATCGGAGAACCACAGAGTATCAATGTAGCAGAGCTCAGAACTGCTTCTGCTAACGGAATAACCTCCATTTAAACAACAAATACAGACATTCCTTGTTTAACAACTGAGTTCTGGTCCTGTGACTAGGTCATTAAATGAATTAGCTGCTAAATAAATGAAGAATTGTATATGGTATGTATGGTACAATATTCAGAACAAAGAAATGGTCAATGGAAACTCCAACTTGATAATTACTTCAAGGAACAGGTTTATTTTTATTTCTATTTATTTTATTTTTTTTTTGGTACCGGGGATCGAACTCGGGTCCTTGCACTCGCGCAGCAGGCGGCAAAGCCACTGAGCTAAATCCCCGGCCCAGAAACAGGTTTATTTTTAAATGGTATGATTTTTTTTTCCCTCTGCATAACTAACCAAAGAATAAAGTATAGAAAGTATGTAAAGGGTAAAAATTAAATAAAGATATTTTTCTTAGAAATATAATCTTACCTTGTTGAAAGCTCCTTTCTTCTAAATGCAAGTCAACATGTTCCTGGAGAATATGATAATTTGTGCAGACGAGACCACACATAGGGCAGTCATACAATGGTTGATCACAGTCTGTATCAGAGATATAAATACTGGTAAGTTGATTTTTTTTAACTTTACTTTTCTTATCACATGTCAAACACTATATACCACCTACTAACTTTATTACATAGGTAAAAAGTCTCGGTGTGGGTAGATTTAAATAAGTTAAAGACTACTTCCTACTAACCTTATGCAAATAAAGGCTCTTTGTGGTTGAATTTAAAAGCTATTTTTCTATTTCTAGGGTTAGATAGAAGACTAAGCACAGTTATAAACCTTTCCTAGCATTCCCAAAACAAAGTAAGAACAAACATTCAGATCTGTATTCAAAATTTTAAAAGATAAAAAGAAAACCAACACGAATAGGAGCCCACATGGATTTCAATTTGGGGGCTAAATTCTCAGCACTCACCAAACAAACTGGAGAGACACTGAACTCATGTACCAGCATGAAGCTGGGAATGGGGGTCATGCCTCCAGATTAGCCAAGCCATCAAGCAGCACTGCAAGCAGATACAGCTAGCTAGCTTAACCCAAACACAAGTGGAGCCTCTGCAAGACTACAGCCTAGAAGACACTGGGCACTGAAACGGGGCCCAGATCTGCTACACAAGGGTAAAAGCACTAAGAGACCCACACTGGAAGTTGGTTTAGAAGTGGAGATGTGAAATGCTACAGTGAAGGAACAATGAGGCTGCCTCACTGTGAGGGGGACATGAAACACGGAACTCCCAGGTGAATAATGGGATGTGGATTACAAAACACACTGGGAAGACAGGTGTGGTGGCACATGCCTGTGATTCTAGCATCAGAGGCTGAGGTAGGAGGATCACTGAGAATTCCAGGCCTGCCTGGGCTACAGACATGGTGAGTTCAAGGCCAGGTGGAACTACAAAGCAAGATGCTGTCTCAAAAACAAACAAAACACACTAAGGGATCTAATGTCAAGAAACACAGTCGAGAAATCCAGACACTGAAGAAGCCACTTGTAAGTAAATGGAGCCTATAGTAATCTACAAAGGACTGTAAAATAAGTAAGTTTAAAATAAATGAGCACCCAGCCAAGAGTAGACCAGTGAGGAGCAGAGCCCTGCACGCCCAGCGCCCCCACCTCAGCA